>VWZY01007927.1:106656-129077 GCA_013399075.1 Chloroceryle aenea
GCAGTTAATAAAAAAGCCTAATGCATCCTCTTCCTGTCGGTTTTGTCCCCTCAGTGTTGACAGGATGTAGTAAAAATAACCTCCAGTCTATAGATACCGAAACAATGAACCTACCGGTGCAGCTTCGGGGGGTGTGTGGGAGGGGGGCTGCCCCTCAACTATTCATTAACACCACGCAGCAGCAGAGGGCAGAACTAGTTTCAGGAGATATTGTTTATTAAAAATCTCTCCTGAGGTTAGGATGCAATTTCTTCCTGATTTTGTTTTCAGGGAATAGTTGGGATAGGGTAGGAATATACTTTCCCCTTGAGGAGGGAAGCAGTTTGTTTCCAATTTCCATGGTAATCTGTACACAGTGCAGAAATGTATCTAGCAAACCAGAAGGATAACTGAGCTCCAGCATGCAGAAATTAATGTAAGTTCTTGTTATACCCGGGACAAATATGTCTGTTTCCAGTTATGGTGACTAAAGTCTGTAAATCCTAATGGATGTGAGTAAGTTCATCTCAGAAATAGTTGGTCCTGGTTCATCTCCTATGCTGGAGTGAGGTAGGATATCTGTACTCCTCTCAAGGCAGCGAGTGAAATTCTGCCTTCTTAAATAGATTTCTCGTGCTGGTCTCTGTTGAAGCAATTTATGCTCATTCCACTTGTTGTGTTTTTACTCCTCGTGCTGAGCACAGCTCAAACTCTGTGCCAATGTCCCCATCAAGGGCTGCAGCGGGGATCTTTGACCTTTCCCCACCGCTGCAGGTCCAAGGGTGTGTTGTGACAGGCCATTGCTAAGGAGTGTACAAGGAAAACTGTTTGCTCCTGGGGACAGAGAGCTCAGTTCCCCCTAGAGCTGCTTGGAAGGAGATGTCCAGAAAGTGAAGGTATGGCTCTGTGGCCATGGACCACTGAGCAGTTTATGAGCCAGGCAATCCAGTTTATTTCCCCATCATATTATAAAACTTGATAAAGCTGATGTTGGAGTGTATCTTCTGAGTTGTATTTATGCTCTTTGATGGGTGAGAGGCTATGAAAAGCAAAGTGTGAACTTGTAGTGCTACTTACATGCTTGTTACTAACGGTGTAGCTGATTTCTTACTAGGAAAAGAATGCAGACCTTACAGCATTGCATTTGTCATACAAATCCTAATCACTAGGCAGGTCCATGCAAAGGCTGCTAAAATGCTTATGATTAATACAGTACACTGTTTTACTTGGGACTGGCAAAAATTTGTACTATTTCAGGAAAGTGAATGAGCTTCCTCTTAAATAACTAACACTTGCTGGCTCTTAGAAGGAAAATAATGCTCGTCTGCACATCCTGTAGCTCTTACTTCTCACCTCTGCATCCTACTTTATCCCAGGTTGTTAGGGGTTTTTCTGTTGACCTCAGGCTCTCTTTGGTTTGTCCATCCTTTGTTCCCTTCTGCATGGTCCTTTGTGCATTCACCACTGTTGATGTCTCTCTAGTAGGTGAAAAACATTGTTCCTCTTGCGTGGTGGCACACAAGGTTAAGCTGGGGAGGCTGCTT
Source organism: Chloroceryle aenea (assembly GCA_013399075.1). NCBI lineage: Eukaryota > Metazoa > Chordata > Aves > Coraciiformes > Cerylidae > Chloroceryle > Chloroceryle aenea. The sequence continues at coordinate 108,180 of VWZY01007927.1, forward strand.
ATGTGGCATAGAGGGTTCTTATCATCCATACCCATGGTAAGGTCAGGCAAGGGAGGATGAAGGAGAGTTAGGAAGTTGTAGGGACAAGCAGGTGCAAGCCAGCAATGTCCCCTCATTAGCTGCACTCATTTATGTCATCAGGCTGAAGAGCTGGAGTGCACTGTTTCCCCAACGCCTGTCTCTGGCCGTGACTGTGCATGGCTTGATGTCATGGCACACGACTGATGGACTAGAGATGATGGGAAGTGTCAGGAAACCTCCTTGACCAATGCATCCCAGGTTCCAGTAGGCACATAAGTGACCTTGAACCTCCTAAGATTTATTTTCAGGCAAGATAGTAGGAAAGTAGAGCTGAAGAGTTTATTTTAGCACTAACACAGTAATGTGACTGTAAATGAGACTGAATTTTGGAAGCAGCTAAAAAAAGGGAGATTGACAGGAGGGATTTACATCTTGGTGTTGGATCTCAGTATTCTTTCTCTCCTCCTTCTCTAGTTATTCAAGGGGTTTCCTGCACCACATGTGAAAAATGTGCCTCTAAGCAGCTGGCTGGTGAATTCTGCCTGGTGCTGAAGTGTGCCTGGAGCCTTCCACTATTCTGCTCTCCTTATGTAGAGAGACATTTCTGAGGAGTGGGTACAGATTGTGATGAAAAAAATGCCTGAGAGAGTCTCACAATGTGGCTTAGAGAAGGTTCCATTCCACTTGACCTCATGCCCTCTGGCAGAGCCTTTTACAGCTGAGGCTTTTTAGCCAGCACTACTCTATCTCTGCTTATCGTCTACTTCGCTTCAGTCTCCACACCAAGATGCGGTGGCAGAGTTCCCCTGGATGGTCACGAGGAAGGCAGGCAAGTCACGGGGGCTGCTTCATGTCTTCCAGCTTAAGGGAAAGTAATCAATTCCTAGATCAGGTGGCAAAAAAACATACAAGAAAACCAATGGCAGTAATTCTTACTGCTGGGCTCCGTTGGAGACAAAATGATTCACCGTTTAGCCTGAAGTTGCGTGCGTAACTGCAAGCTACCATGTGCATTACTGAAAGGCCCAGTGTTTTCTGCTCTGTGGGGTTTTTTTTCTTCTTTCCTCTTATCCTTTTTTGAACTGCAAGAAAGAAGCAGCATTTTTTAACTGAGTTCTCTGAGCTGTCACACCTGACTGGCTCCCAGCAGGCTGGTCCCAGTAGATGTTTGAGTAGTGGCACAGTCCAGATCTGCCAGGACAGAATCACACATTTTAATGGAATGCTTGGGAAATGTGGGCAGCAGTCTCTGGAGCAAAGAACTTTGGTTTTCAAAGAACCTTTAGGCAGCCATGCTTATTGTTCTTGGAAGGAGTGGGAATGCAGATATTAAAGTACGTTGGAAATTTGAGGAGATTCCTGCTCTTGAAATTTCTTTTCCATTCTTCATCCTTTTCTTGGTGTATTCTCACTCGTCTTTCTAATGCCTTTCTACAGCTGGAGTGGCCATCTGTCTGTCTAAAAACCCAGTGGATTATTTGCACAGGACCTGTTCTAATACACCAGTGTACATGCAGTTTGGAAAACAAGCTTTTTATGTTGGGCATTTTTTCCTCTGTCTTGGAAAATATCTGGCATGCCAAGGGCACGGAAGAGCTGTGCCATTTGGAGCAGGGAGGTGAAACTGCCACTCGAGCTGTCCCACGTTACTGGCAGTGATGGGTGAAGGTCAGGATGGTCTGAAGTGACCTGAGTGTCCAACAGAGGAAGAGGAGGATACTCCACTGTTGCAAGTTGCTCACATCAGCTGTTCCCAGAGGTTTATCCAAGCCTTATCAACAGTTTCCTTCAATTCCTGGAGGAATTTAATATGAGGAGAAATACTGATGAGTTCACAGCTTTGGAAATGAACAAGACTTTTTGTTTAAGAACAGCAGAACTGAGTATCCCTTTGCTGCTTTACCAGTGCACTTCAGATCTAATGGAATCAAGGGTCACGTAGTAATTCAGTTTTCATGCCCAGCTGTACTCCTGGTGATCATATGGCATGTGCTGGTGGTGTTTAACCCACACGTGGACGAGGATCTTATTGCAGCTCACAAAGTCATTTACACAGCTCAGTTTGCTTCTGACAACTGCAACCCAGCAGCATTTTAGTGAGTTCTAAAAGTAGCCTCTTACCAGCCCCCTTTGCAGCCTTGACCTCTTCAGGTTGCAGTCTTTTCCCCATGAAAACCACCATTTCTGTGTTTGGAAACACAGGTTTTGTTTTGAGCCTCACAAATACTCAAGCATTAAAACTCCTTCAGAGTTGTTTTCTCAGTCTCCTTTTCTTCTGGTTCTCTTCTTGCATGATGTTACTGTCCCTCTCACCATGGTCTGGTGAAAAACCAGCTGCTTATGTTGAGCTCTGTACAAACTACAAACAGAACACACCTTGAGGAAGCCGCCCGTAAATTTCTGTGGGGTTTATTTTTTCTTTTTCTTCTTTTGTTGTTTTTTTGGGTTTTTTTTTTAACCTTCTTGAGAGCTCAAAGATGTTGCTGTTTTATTGATGGTCCAGGATATACAGGCAGCTCCTTAACAGTCCTCTTCTGGAGGAGTGTTTGTCATATGCTGATGGTGACCTGTCGGAACACTTTTGTTCTTTTTGACTGCTGCTTGGGCTTGCAAATTAAAGAAGACCTTTCAAGGTTTATACTGTATTGTGAGCAGTGCTTCTAAGGTGGCACCAATTGCTCACAGTTGCAGAGGAGTAGTAGCCAGAGTTCAAAATTTGGGCTTGTTTTTAATACTTTGTTAGTGGCTCCTTAATGAAAGGATCCAGAAAGGTTCCAGACCATCAATAAGATCTTCAGCATCAGGAGCCAAATTAATAAAAAAAAACCAAAAAACCAACCCCCCAGATCTTTCATGTGGGCAAGAGCAGTGAGTTGAAGCAACAAAAGCTAACTGTGAACTACAGGACAAGCATGTTCATGGATGGGAGAGAGAAGTGCCTTCGGTTTCCTGCTGCGTCACTGGAACTCTTTATCTGCTTCATGGCATTGAACATCAGTAAAAGGTCATGGAAAAAAACGTATCTCAGCTCTCTGCTGGTCTGTTCCATAGAGGAGAAGGATGAATGGGAGGTGCCCCCCTCAGAACTAACAGATTTTGACTCATTGTATTTACTGAAGCTTTTAAAATGTTTGGTTTAGCAGATTTTAGTGACTTTTAGCAGTTCCCTTGCAGCGTGCAGGGAGCAGGGATGTGCTTTGTTGAGCTGTGCCTCACCCACTCACTCCTCATGAGGTTTTCGTGCGCTGAACATTTCTGGTGCTCACATACACCAAATTAGGCAGAATTACAGAGCTATTTCTCCAGGACATTTTCTTTCCATGTATCAAATTCAGATTTTAAAACCTTACTTCAAGTCTGTTGATTGCTTTCTTCAGCAAGACTGGGAAATTAACCTGGATACACGTAGAAGTAACATGTATAACATAACACATTCTTCCTTCTGCACAGAAGAAAGGCAGCTTTTGGTGAAATAACATAGGGTGCCTTTGAATGTGTCTTATACTAAACCCAAGGGCTTGATTTTGTTGCCACAAGGGTGCAAATTTCACCATTTCTTGCTCTCTTAAGGAGCTGGGAGTTAGATGTTTTATTGCAAGGCTGTGATAAATGTAAGCATAGAAGAAATCTCAGTGTGTTGCCATGTTCCTGCACTAGCTGGAGACTCAAGAAAACCATCCTCAGTACTGTCTTGGAGTCATAAGTCTCATCAGCACAGGGCTGCACAGTCCTGTGTAGGGAAAGGATTAACGACCCCGGCAGTGTTTGCAATAATATGGTTCATGCTTTCCAGGTTCCAAGCTGGAGTCTCTGTTTAGCTCCATGTTACATGAGGTATTTATGTTCCTAATTGTCATATAATTATTCATAGAGTCATTTGGAAGTGTAGTGTGCTGTGAGTAACTGGAGTTATTTATTTTTCTTCCAAAGTATGGATTGGAAATAGGGGTGAATTGAAAGGAAACTGGGAGTTAGGCCCTTACCCTGCAGATGCTCATGCAGATGCAGCAGATGAGTAGGCATGCCTGTATTTAATTATGTGCATAAATGTTTACAAGTGTCGTGCTTCGGTTTCTATTTTTAAAGGGAGCAGGAACTTTTAAATTGTTGCCTTAATTCACTTCACATACCACAAAATTTTCATACTTTTTCTTTATTGCTCCTTGAAAAATCTGCTTAGAGTGCAACAAGTATGATCAGATTTGTCAACAGCAGTCAGGGAAGTAGAAGAGAGCAATGAACACTGCATAGTCCTAGAAAAGTGGTGCAGGTACCAGAATTTCCTAATGAAATAACTTTGGTCAAATCACAGTCAGAATTCAGGAACGTTTCCATTGCACACACCATAGGGCTTCAATACCTCCAAATGCTTCAGACACAATGAGTTGTCCCCTTGAAATTCAAATTATTTAAAATTGCTTCAAAATGGGAACATTTCAACTATGTGAACGCGGTGGGTTAACCCTGGCTGGATGCCAGGTGCCCACCAAAGCCACTCTATCACTCTCCCCCCTCAGCCAGACAGGGGAGAGAAAATAGGTTGTGAGTCAGGATAAAGACAGCTTTATAAAAGCAAAGGAAAACAGAAGATTTCTTTTTTACTTCCCATCAGCAGGCAGTGCTCATTCACCTCCCAGGAGGCAGGGCTTCAGTAGGTGCAGGGGTTACTCCAGAAGACAAATGTCATCATAATTGAAGGCACCCCCTCATGCTTTTCTCTTAGCTGTGACTGCTGTTGGTATGGAATATCCCTCTGGTCAGTTTGTGCAGCTCTCCTGGCCGTGTCCCCTCTTGAGGGGGGATGCTGGGGAGACAGCCTTGGTGCTGTGCAAGCCCTGATCAGCAGTAGCCACAACATGGGGGTGTTCTCAACACCTTTCTAGCTACTGACACAAAGCACAGCACTGTGGGGAGTAAGAACTCCACCTTGGCCAGCCCCAGAACAGCAGAGTTCCTGTTCTGCCCCCATGGAGCCAAGCTACAGCATGAGTAGATACTAACAGCTTTTACCAAACCCCTCAAGCATGGACATCCAAGGACTCAGTCTGCCAAAGACACAACCTCCAGATAGTCAACGGACTTTCTTGCCCCTTCCCCAAGCAAGAAAATAACAGCGACTCCTTCAGAAGGTGTAGGGTTAACTCCTCTAATTAACTGAAGCAAACACTACCTTACCTCAAAACAAATTTTCTCTGAAACTTTAGATCATCTCAGGAATGTGAAAATTTCAATTCCTTTCTACTAAGTGAGCAAAATTTGGCTGGAGGTTTGTGGGTTTGGCAGAGGGTCTGGGTGAGCTTTCAGTGGACCTTAACTTTTCATTAGGCCTCAGAATGCAAACTGGAAATGTAGTGGTCAGTGTTATGTGGCAGGGGAGCCACAGCGTGCAGATTGAGTGTGCTCTGTGAAGGCTTGGATGAGATCTGGTTTAACACTTCCCATTCATTTAGGGTGAAGGCAAGCAAGGGAGGTCCTTCACACAGCTCATAGGTGGACCAGTAAGGGCCACTAGCATGCAAAGCAGCCTGAGATGGTTTGCCTAAACTCAAGGGAATGGATAAAGTTTAATGCAACTGTGTGAGAAGAGCCAAACAAGGATGCCCATGGAGAGACACCACAGAAGCTGTATCGCACCTTCTGCGTTGCCTCAGGAGAGGATCTCAGCAGAGAGTACTTGCTAGCCAGGGTCTGGAGCCTGGGATCAAAGGCACAGTTTCTCCTCTTCTGTAGCTACCTTTGCTCTGCAGAAAAGATTGTCTAAAGCAGCTACTTTCATTAACTCCCTTCTTCCAGTAAAAGTGGTCATAAATATCAGCCATTCCTTGGATGAAAGAGGTCAACAGGTGCATTATTGAATACACCCACCCATTTTTCATCATCCTGCATTAAACTGAGGAAATTCATGTAGCTGAAGCCTTTACATCAGAATTGGTTATGGAGATTGACTTCTCTCCATAATTCTCACTTATTCTGGTGGTTTGAATCGAATACGATTGTGCAAACCACTCTCTACATTGCATTTGTGGGTTGATAGGCAAGCAAATATTTGTCAAATCTATTTGGTTTTAGTTATTAGATTTTCAGCAGAGGAAGCTGACAGCACGGTTCGTTTTCCTCCAAAGCACTTTCCAAAGGTACGAGCAGTAATGGAAACCAGCAGATCTGCAGCAGTGAAAGTGTGAGTTCCAATAAGTAGGCATGTGCCTGGAATTTACAGAGGACCCACAGGAATCAGCTGACTATTGAAAATCTTGGCCATTGTATGTAAGCTATTGTACTCTATATCTGATCTGGGTTTTTTCCCATCAATGTGACTTCTGTGACTCATCCTTCCTAAAAAGTTCATCAAAGACAATGCATCATGTACCCCTTTTCCTACAGGCCTGCAGGGTGACAATGAGCATGTGGGGCTGGGTTAGGTGAAAGATGAAAATAAACAGATCTGTCTGCAGAAGAGAGCAGAACTGAGACTGGCTGCAGGGAAGAGTGGACATAGCACATAGAAAAAAATGTCTGTTTCAGTATTTAAAAAAAATTAAAATAAGTATTTAACCAATAGGAGAGAGGCAGGCAAATGAATCAATATTTGCTTCTGGTATCAGTCCATCTAGAGGAAGAATATAAGGCCAGAAAAAAGAAAGAGGACTTGGGCTGGTTTCTGATTTGCATTTATCAAAATACTGCTGAAGACCATACCCAAATTCCACTGTTCTCTAACCAACGCTGGAAGGCAGGAGAAGCAGCAGGGAAGAGAAAGAGAAAGCCAACAAGGGCAGGGAGGTAAGTTACAGGAATTAAAACTGTTTCCAGTATCAACAGGAAAACTATTTCCAGCATGAAATACACAGTGAATGAGTCCTCATACTGGGAAAACTTTATTTCTGGGTCTGTTACATGCTATCAACTTAAGCATCCCTCCTAATCCCATCTTCAGAGCACTACTGACCATTCCCTCTCTGTTCCTGTTAGGTAGGAATACATATTCTCACTAATGGTCAGAGTAGGTGATGCAAGACCTCTTTTTTTTTTCCTCTCTCTCCTCTTTCTTTTGGTTTTTTTTTTTGGAAGCCTGTAGCAGAACACAGGCCAGTAAAAGTAGCCATGTAAAGGAGGTGAAGTGGTCCAGCCTTCCCGAGGAGGGTTACAGCTACAGCCATTGCTTCGTGAGTGGCATTGCCAGGACAAGGTGAGGAGATGCACAATAGAAAAAGTAACAAAAACTGCCTGCAGATCCAAGCCTCTTCTCTCCGTCTTTTAAGAGCTTTACAGACTAGCAGTTTTTAAAACAAAATTCTGTCCAACTCTTCCTGTCCCACCTCATTTACTGATCTCTTCCTATGTTTTCTCAAAAACCTCTTGGGAGCACAACCTTTTAACAAGGAATGTCAGCTTTGGTTCTAACCTGCTTAGGACTCTTCTCTAAGGGCTTTGGGTTCTCGAGGTAATCAGTTGCCAGTTCATCTATCACCGTGTCGTTGTCATAACATAATCACCAGGTTCAGGGTGAGAGAAGGACATGCAGAAGATGTTTGTTGGTTTCTTTGTTTGATATAACACGTCCATCAGTGTGTACATTTTTTACATTTTATTTCCATGCTCCAACTTGGAAGCACTCTCAGGATTTTTTTGAAATTAAATTTTTATGGAGGAGGAGGAAAATCCAGATTAGGAATGAGGGGACGTAAGCAGATGGCCAGTTGCTTAAAGCTTAGAAAAAACTACCCTGCGTGGAAACTTGGAGTTGGAGGTGTTGGCCTTTTGTCTTTAAAAGCTCACTTAAAGTTGCATACTGTTACTTAAAATAATTCTATTCCTCCTGTGAAACAACTTTCAAAGGCTATCAACATTGAATTAAGATGGCTACAGCATTTAAAAGTCTTAAAATATATAAAATCCCATCATTATCATTCCTTTCCCCCTTCCCCAAGTTGTATAATCTGTCAAAAAAAAATCTCTGCTTTGAACTCGGGTGTATTTAAAGTATGTGCTGTAGTTTCTCATGTTGGTTTCTTTTTTAAACAGCAGTACTTCTGCTGGATCAGAGTATGCACAGCCTGCTGAAACTCTTCAGTGCAGCAGAAGTGTAGGCACTGGGGAGCTGCCACACTGCCTCTGAAGCCACAATTCCAAAACCTCCCCTCCTCCCCCTTTTCCCATTTTTCCTGTTCCAAGTTCAGATTTCTTCCTGGCCACATTTTGAGATACAAGGACCTATCTGGGTTATTCACCCTCCACCAATATTCCATTTACAGCTGCAGTGTGTAAGCCAAAGTTGCCCGACAGCATTGTAAGAGGCATCATTTCCGAGTCCAAGGTGGAGGTCTGGAATCAAGTCAATGTCAACTCTCGGAGCTCCCAAATTTAGGAGCTCTGTAACTTCTCAGTGCAGGTGAGGTTTTGTTTGTGTGCTTTGGGGTTACTTTACAACAGGGGATTCAGGTAGAAGTGAACAGGTTAGCAGTTTGTGTCTTCCATGGAAGCGGAAAGAAACAGCTGTTGGAGACTTCCAGCATCTTCAAGGCTGTGAGGTTTGGTTTGGTTTGATTTTTGCTTGCTCTGAAATGCAGTGCTTTACATGGTGCTAGTTCTTAATATTTCATAGGACTGGTTTGGCTTTCAGATCCATAAACTGATACCTTTTTTATGTAAGTAAAATGGTTTGTGTATTAACTTCTTTATCACCATTTGTGAGTGAAAAATAAACTGATGTTTCACCAATTTATCATCCTTGCTTCTGGATTACCTTGGAGAAAGGCAAAGCACTGGTGTGTAAGAATATTTATTTGTGCATGTGGAGGTGGGTGTGGAATCAAACAGATGCAGTGTGCAGTGTCAAAACTTTGGGAGTGTTTTTGGGGGGATTCAAATTGCTTGGATAGATCCCAGGAGTACATCGTGAGGTCCCTTGTGTATGGCCAAAGCAGACCAAGTTGCCAAATAGGATCTGCCTTTTATAATGCTTTCAGGTGAAGGTCAGCTCGACAAAAAGAACAGTAGAAGATTAAGGACTATTCTTTGTTAGTCACTGACAGTTTTTACTTTCTAGTGTTTTAAACTGTGAAAAATATTTTAACCTTAAAATATAGCTAGAGGAGAAAATCCCATTAAAGGGGATGCAGGATGACACCACCTATGAAGATATCGAGGTTTTGTCCCACTAAGTCAGGACTAAAAGCAATGCTTGGATCTTGAATTAAGTCTGTTTGTGGATTGAGAGAAAATAAAAGCAACAATAAAATGACATTTAACTAATATAAAGTCTGATGAAAGCCATTTGGGGTTTAGACCACGAGGTTTTTTATCTGGGCGAGTGGCTGTGTAGGGCTGCAGGAGGAGGAAGCAATGGCAGTTGACCCAGCAATGACCAAAATAAGCTTGATGGTGTTAGGTTAACTTAGTGTATTAGGAGCAGTTGCTTTTCCTGTATACCAGACAGGACCCCTGACTATCAGCTGTCAGCTTCTCTACCCAGCATCTGGAGCTCCAAACATGATACGCAGTGGCCCAATTACTATTTTGAACAAGACCTCATATTTCTTCTTCTGAAGATAGATGAGAAACTGCAATTCTGCTGACCTCTAGCAGACCTGTATGACTTAAGCACCCAGGATCTCATTTCTTCCTTGATAATTGTTTTTCTGCTCCATATCTCCCTTGAAAATGGAAGGGTTTAGCTTGTCTCCATCGTGTGTGATAGGGTACTCTCTACACTCTGCATTAGAAATCAGTGATGTGGAGCCAGGCTGGCCTGTCGTACAGGAGGGGGTTCTGGAGAACAGAAAGTTACTAATGAGGAACTTGGTGAAATGGAAATTGTGTATAAATTGGTTATTTTTTTGGCATAGAGCATGTACATTGGGGTAACAGCAGAACACTAAAAAAAAACAAAATAAACAAACAAAAAACAAAACAAAAAAGCAGTTTACAGCAGCTACTTGTGTAAATGCCTTTCCTATCCTGTGCTACACTAATGAGAGAGGGTGAAGGAGCTGCAGCAAACAGGGAAACATTAGCAGCTTTCTGGTTCTCGTTTCTCCTTGGGCCCAGACCTTACTGAGGTAAAAAATAACAATTCTGTTGACTTTGGCCTGGATGTGTGTCTGTAGCTCTGGGAATAGCTTGTCCCTGGCTGAGTGGCATAGAGGATTTGCATTCAGTTTTTATGAACCCTTATAAGGCCATTGTTCTCCAATGGCTGATTGATTGTCTTTATGTAATGAGGACAGCTAATGCAGACTGGTCAGAGTGACAGAGGAAGGTCAGCTGTGACCGCTTCAGTTTAACACGAGCTGCTAAGGTTGCAGGATTAATAATGTTTTGTTGCATGGAATGAAAAGCACATTCTTTATGTGTTGGGGTTTTTTAACCGATGCCTGAGGAATGCGCCTTCTCCCTCTAAATCTTATTCTATTGCACTATAGTCCTAATCACAACTTAGATCAGACTGATTCATATCCTCTGGCAACAGTCCATCGATCAGTTGGAAAGCTGATGTGGAGTAGATGTTTCCAAAAGTCCCTGATTAGGGGTGCTCTTGAGGGGGGTGTCATTTTCAGAGCAGGTAATCAGTCACAACTCAAAGTGAATGGGATCCATAAGTATTGAGCATCTCAGAAAGTCAAGGCCAGGTGTTTTGGTGCAGGCACCTGGCATTTGGTACTTGTGCTGCTGCAGAGTAGAGGTAGCAATGTGAGAAACCACGGACTCTACAAGGAAATCTTCTTAAGGCCTGCAGGTTAACTCTGTACAGCTCAGCTCTCTTATATTAATTACAGTGTAATGCTGAAGGGTTTGTGGATGTGGGCATGGCATTTGCATCTGAATCACGTGTCTGGACTTTAGCAATAAAAAATTCCTCACTTGTGCCCGACAGTCTTGATCACAGGCCCAGAGCCCACTGCATCAGGCCTCCACAACACCACAGCAGAGAAGACAGTTCTGAAGAGAAGTAAAGGAGTCCTGGGTGCACCCTGGTCCCCAGGCTGGAGTAGCAGCAGGAGGTACTGGCTGCAGCCTGATCAAATTCCCAAGTGTCTTTTCCTGGAGTCCTTTGTGTCCCCTGCTTGCACAGTTCAGAGGTCCACACACAAGCCCCAGACCCTCACAGCATTCCCACCCATTCCAGGGTTCCTTGCTGACCCTAGCACAAGTCTGTTTGTGGTCCTTACTCTGCCCCAAGTTCCCTTCCCCTTGAGCCACTCACAGTGCCACCCTCATCCCTTGTAGACTCCTGACAGGGATTTTTACTCTCTATTTTTTTTCTCACTGAATCCCAAATCCCTGCCCACCTGCATGATGTTTCCAGTGCCAAGCTTCCTCTTGACATTCATCACCACCCTCACCTCTAGGTTTCTAGGGTCCTACACCCTCTCACCTGTTCCATTTTGAAGGGACCCATCCTGAGAACACGTGTAAAATATTCCTGCCACGAGGCCTTTTCCTATTTCCAGAGTGACGTGGAGGAAACAGTGGCATACTATTAACTGTGAAATAGAAACATGCTTGAAGACATTCATTTTCATGTACACTCTGATCCCCTGGAGAAAACCAGCAGAGCACCATCAAAAATGGCCTTGAATTTCTGTAGCAGAGGAGTTGAGAAGCTGACACTGGGAAAGGGAGGGCAGAATTTATGGAAAGTCCTCTTACAGCACTGCCCTCACCACCATGTGGGTGCCAGTCAGTATCCCTGGCTGGCCCCAGAGCTAGCTCCAGTGGAAATGCTGTTTTCAGCCATATGCAGTCAGCTTTGGGGTTTATTTTATGTTTCTTCTGCCCAACAAATAATGTAGTCGTAAATCTGTATGAGAAAATTATTTTTAAGCTGCCTTTAAAAAGGAATGTTCCTGTTTGGTGGTGTTGTGCTCGTCCCTTCTGCCACTGGCAGCTTTTTATGTGCTGAGGGAATAGAGGCTGGTTAGAAAATCTGGGTTAGGTTTAGGGTCAGTCTCTAGCTAGGTTTGACCCGGATGGCACTGAGCACTTAAGGATTCAGTGCTCATAAATAATTTGATCAATCATCCTCTTAGAATCAGGATGAACATTGTCCATTGGAGGGTTAATTTATTACTGTAAAAAATTTCATAAGACAAATTTTGAAACAAAAAGTATTTTATGTAGCACGTATTTCTGCAGAATTTAATTGTTTTGCAGATAAGAACAGTAATTAAAGCATTCACAAAGAAAAAAGTTTCATTATTGCCAAGTTGATATGAAGTGTGATTATTTCTATAGTTTGCATACGTGTATAGAAAGATGATCTAAATGATCTGAGTATGTAATAGATTAGCAAAGAAAAAGAATATCTTTGTTGGAGAAGTGTTGTGTATAATTCATTTGGGCAGTCTCTGTGTTGCTGAATTGATTGAAATTGTTTTGTATTTTTCAGTGCTGCTGCTAAATTTATATTAATATCATTTTATTCAGACTTTTATCTAGCTTAAAATGTTAACCTGATTTATTTAAATGTAATTATTCAGTCTGAATTCCCAGGAATTCCTGCAATAATCTGAATTGAAATTTATCTTTCTCCTCGTAAAGTTCAGGCATTTTACTCTTTTAGTTTCTGCAGCTGAAATACAGAAATTCCAGTCCCTGTGGGCATTTGTCTGGCCCAGAGGAAGGTGCATCGGTCTCAGCAGCTGGGTGGGATGTAGGAAGCAGGAGTGAGCCCTGCACAGGGCTCTGCAGGATTCCCTGGTACACCCCTGAGATGGAATCCAGTGTTCGCAGCGTGTCTGCACCAGGACACAAGCTGTTAGAGGAGAGGTTTGTGGCAAGTGAGTGCCTGGAGCTGCTGCCATACCAGGTACTCAGTGCAAAAAATCAGTTACTGGCACCGAGTGTCCGAGGCTCCTCCTGTGAACAGGGAGATGTTTCACCTGTAGCTGTTTAGAACCCTTCCAGTGCAAGGCACACCCCGTATCCTGTCCAGTGTTGTCTTGTCTCATCGTGGCAAATCGATGCCTTTCAGAAAGTGCTTTGCCATTTGATAGGAGTTTGCTTTGTAGCAAGGAATGCAGTTCCTGCAGCGTGGGGTTTCTTCTGCACACAGAACTGTGTTGTCTTTGTGGGTGTATGCACCACTTTCAGTCTCGCCTCTCATAAAGTGCCTCTGAAGCACAAGAGGAGTTTTTTAATGGGACTTAATCTCATTATGTGCTTTTATCTGATCCTATCATTGCTTGTTCCCTACTTTGAAGGAAGAGCAAAGCTCCCTGAAATCTTGTTCTGAAGTGTGGAGTTGGTGAGAAATCTCTCTCCTGAACAGGATGCAGGCAGGGAGGGAAGGGGGTGGATCGCAGATCAGAAGCACAGTGAAGTATTTTAGACAACGTTTGGCTTTGGTTTCGGGTTGTTTGCTTTTCCCAAAGCTGGATGGTTAGAGGATTTCCCTGATTTCTCTCCTTCATTTTGTTATAATTCTCATTAATTATATTGCTGATCTCTGCACTGTAAATTAAAGCACTGGTTTCTTTGAAGTTATGACCCTCTTTTTGATTTATCCACAGTGCTCGTTAAGCATCTAATTATAGCAGGGGGGTTGTGTTATTACTTTCCATAGTGATGCTCAAGCCCACGGTGGAACAGAGGTATTACTCAGCAAATGTCTGTGGCAATAGTGGGTTGTAATTGCTAATTAGGCAAATGCAGAGTAATTTAGCAAATGGGCTATTTTAGCCATCCTTGATTTAATTACGTGCTGTATGGGCTTTAATAGCACACGAAGAACACGAAGAGGGAAAATGCATCACAAATTGGTCAGATTGCTTCATTAAACAGTTTGGATTTTCCTTGGGATACAGCTTTAATAGACCAGTTTAAGGAGACTGTTTCCTTTAGGAATTCAGGCATAAGTCACTACCTGAGGAAATGTCATCAATTATTCACAGCACGTCTCAGCCATTGCTGCACTTTGGTCCCTGCTTCACAGGAGAAGGTTACCTCCTGTCGAAGTGTTTGCATTGCTAAAATTCCTGTGTTTTTTTTTTCCTACAAGCATGGAGCACTGCAGATTTGTTGAAGTGATAAATTATTATTTCCTCCTTACATGCATAAGCTGTGAAATACTTAGAAGCTGCACAAGTAGTGGGTGTATTCTCTTCTTCTAAAATATATTCGTGGTGTGTGGGGGGACAGGAGGAGGAAGGAGCAGAGAGAAATGGCTTGATGCATTTTCAATTTACCAACATTTTTCAGTATAGTGGGGCTGGATACTCCACTCCAGCGTTCCTTTGCTCGATACAACATCATATGGAGTGAGTATGGAAGTCCTCATGGAAAAAGCTTCCTTCTTAGGGTGTTTTCCATCTACATAGTGGTCTCTTCTGCAGAATATCCCCTTCTTTCTTCCTCCTGGAATAGAAGAGATGAGGCAGACCATGTGGTGGAAGGAGAGGATATTGCTCCTTTGCTGGTGATGCCAAAAGTGGTGATTAGAGCTCAGGAAGCCACAAACCTTTCCTGCTCCTGAGTGAGCTGCTTGCAGTGTCAGAGTGCAGCTTGGGCACAGGAGAACTGAGTGTGCAGTTGCAGGAGATATTTTGAAGGGGCTGTTTTGTGGCTGCACGCAGACGATGGGGCTGGACCTGCCACGGCTCCTCACCTTACAGCACTGGCCTCCCACTGCGGCAGCAGCGGCGTGTTGCTACCTGGATCTCCTGGGTAAAACAGATGGCTCTCTTATCTTGTCATTTCTGTGGGCAGATCGGAGATGGAGCCTGTCTCCTTCTCAGCATGGTGCCCCACAGTGCAACTGTCCCTTAGAGAGAGCTGGAGACCTGGGTTACGCACGGAGTCTGAGCTTCAGGCATGAGAGAGGGAATAGGGAACAGCTTTTTGATCTTGAGTTGCTGTAAGGTAAATATACTTTATGCTACTAGTTTTATGTTCCATTAAATGTATGTCCTATAATAACTTGTTATAAATTAGTTATGGCAGGAACCCGTTATTCCACAGTTACATTCCCTTCCCCTTTCACAGAGAATCCTCCTTTCTCTGCCTGACATTTAATCCTCACTCTTGAGCAGCATTTATGAGGCAGGTGGATAATGCAATGTTATTTGCACAAGAAATATCTGGTGATAGCATCCCTAGTTCACTCTGTTGAGGAAGGGACATTGAGGCAGACTGCTGAAAAATGAAATCTGTTCTCTCTGCTTCTGGAATCTGTAAATATGTTCAAATATTAAAGAGAAGAACCTGACTTCTTCCAATTTTAGCAGTAAATAGTGTCAGCAATCAACCCTGAGAAGCAATTAATTTACACAGTAATTAGCAATCAGTTGCCTTTATATGGAAATGAAAGGTTGACAGCCTTTCTCAAGCTCTGAATGATCTGAGACTTGGTTCCAGAGCCAACTGCGTCTTCCGCGCCCCAGCTTCAGTCAAGAAAGATTTGCTAGAGTGGGTTTGCTGCCAGACATGGAGGTTGAGTGACAGATCTTTATTAGCAGCAGGGCTGCAAATCTGCATCTTTTCCTTCCCCGTGTTTTCAATCATACTTTTGTTTATGCTTCAGCTTTTGCAGGTTGTTTATTACTGCCTGGCAGCCTTTGTTTGCCTTGCTGCAGGTCACAGGTGGGTAGCTGGGGTTAGTTCAGTGCATCTGCTTTGTCCAAATGCCTTGCAAATCCTGATGTTGTATCAGTACCTGGAGAATGGGAACTGAACTTTTTCAAATATCAGTGCACACATGTGGACTAAGGCACATGAAAATTCTGTTTAGTGATTCATAACTGCCAGGAGGCTGGGATATTCATATGTAGGCAGTTATATGTTGCTCAAATGTGTGCAGTCTGGCACAGGACCGACCCCCACCTCCCCAATGCCTAGAAACACAGCTTCATCCAACCCCTTCTGGATAAAGGCAGCTCATATTTATTTTAGATTGACTTCCAGGATGATGTTTCCTGGAGGATTTCCAAAGGCTAATCAATATATATGGGGTTATAAACAGATTGGTTTTAAAATGTGCGTGACCATTTTCCGATTTTGGATCAGTCTTGATAGGCAGATTATCAGGTCCTGGTCAACTCCTAAGCAAGTTAAATCATTCAGCATGACAGTGGGGTCCAGTGCTTATGACCAGGGGCCTGGGAGAGGGCTGATAAGTTGCCCAGGATGTTTGACAGGAATAAGCAAGAAGTTCCCCAAGCTTCCATGTTCCTTGTACGGACCTTCTCCCTTCCTGCTCCCCTGAGCCGTACTCGGATGGATGGCACTGTGGAGTTTGGGCAGGATTTTGCCTAGGGACAGAAGACAAATATAGATCCAGAAAGCTAACAGTCACTAGCTACCTCAAACACGAGTGGAATTTTCCAGCATTGTTATTGCCCGTTGTATGTATGGCTGCAATGAGCAGCATCGCTGGCCTCGAGCCACGGTACTCTGCCTGGTGTTCCACAGAGGGGAGGGGGTGACCCTGCCTAGGGGTCTTGCCAGGCACATGCAAGGTGGTGGGAAACAAGACAAGCCAGTGGCAGACAGGGGAGTACAAGGAAAAGATGAGAGAAAACAGCAAACTAAAAACCAGTGGGCTTAGCAGCTAGTAACCAATAGTGATGGACAGGTTTATAGTCTTTTTTTTTCTTCTTTGTTTAACTTCTCCCTGTAAAGTAGATGTTTGCTGTACTCCGTATTTTTTCCTGGTGAAATGTTAGTTCTGTCAGTCATCCATCCCCTGCGTCAGTTCCTAGTAACTAAATCCTGACTCTTTTCCAGGGTGCAATGCACATGACACCAAATGAAACTCTTAGCCCGGATGTGGGGAAAACTTGCATGTTTGACCTTCAGAGAATGAATAAAAATAGGAAAACCTCAGTAAAAAGGGACATCTGGTGTCTTTAAGTAGTTTCCTTATGAGAGGGTAGGTGGTCAAGGATAAAGAACCAAATGTTTTTATTTGCACCCTCTGCATCCTAACACTTTTCTCATCAGCAGCTTGCCCGAATGTTGCTCAACGTGTCCAGGCTGAGCACGATGCAGCTGAGGGCTGCCACAGTTGCAGGAGAGCACTCGGACTCTTCTGCTTTGCAAGTGATGTTCTTTTCAGTCTTGGCAACTTCTGAGTCGCCCGACGTTTATGGCAGCGTGTAAGGAATGTCAGTAGTAAATATTAAAAACAAATTTGGAGCATATTTGTGGAATTTCCTCTGGGAAGGGTAGCTGGCTGCTGTAGAAGGTTTTATACCAGCATTTCAGGGTGAAAACAAGGCCAGGATTTTAAAGGGTTAAGAGGCATCATACAGATCTAAAAAGCAAAGTTCCCTTCCTCATGATTTTATCCATGGATTCAAATTTTAAGATTTTTATTCTTAAGCTGTGATGAATGTAATAGAATTTACAATTTCTTTAATATATTTCTGGAATGTGCAGTAGAAATTTTCAGCAGTGAATTTCATTTCATGTTAAAAATGACAGTGACCCTTATGAGCGATCCCAGATACAACATTGTGGATTTTATATGTCAGATTCCAGTTCAGAATTTCCAGTTGCTATTAGAAATTCCTACTCAATATATATTTAAGACTGGATGGAATTTTCAATAAAAAGATCCTTTACAAGATCATGAGGACACTTGATATTGAATTAATAGATACCATTAGGAAATCCATAGCCTTGGTTCTGAAGTCTGAGAGAGAAACCTGAAAAGATTATCATCTAAAAATGAGAAATAAAGCTTGCTCATAGCATTCAGCTTCTAACACTGATGGGTAGTCAATGTGTAGGTGTGATTATCAGCATAATGAAAGTCCATTTACTCTGGAAGAGGAAAAAAAGTGACTTTACCCTTGATGATAACACTGCTAGACATGAGTAATCTTTCGGGCTTTACTGAATTTATGAGCAATCATCTGAAGTAACTGCGTAGAGCTTTTAAAACTCAGTTGAAGTTTTTTAATTAGCCTTTTTTTTCCTTTTCTTTTGCTATTCAATTCCCAGCAAAGAAAGATACTATGGAGTTGGCATTTGTGTGTTATTTAAATGTTACTTTAAGGAAAAGTTACTAAAATCTTTATTTCTGCAAGGAGCAAAACTGGAGCCGTTTGGTAGTGATTGACTACAAGAGATAAACCCAAAGTATTACAGCATCATGAACTTTGTACACTCGTAGAAAACAACAATATTCTTCAGATTCAGATGTTATGCCTGGCTATCTATTGTATCTTGTTTTCTACCCATGATATTACTCGTAGGAAAAATAAAAAGCTCAGTGAATGCTTCGGGAGCTCTACTGCATGGGAGTCAGTGTTGTGCCAGATTCAAAGTTGCATTACTTTCCCTTGTTCTTAGAGGGATCTGAACTGCACATTAACTAAGAGTTGAAGACTTCCACTGGTGTTCTGCTGATGCTTGGTGCTGGCCTTGACAGCAGGTATTGGAAGGTGGAGTTTTCCCTGGGAAAGCCATTGCTGATGCTCCTGAAAATGCCAGTATTCCCATAGCTCTGCTGATTGACATCTTAATCATCTGGAACTTAGTCTTGGGTCAGGGAGAGGAGGAGTGACAGTGCTTTGGGAGTTCAGAGCTCTTCGTGGCAAACCATGACAGGAGCAGAGGTTTGGTTACTGATGTGGAAGGTGCTGTGGTATCAGGATAACAACGCTCACTGTGTTGGGCTGGACCACAAGGTCCCCAGCCCAGTAAAGGAGGCTTCACATGTCCATCTGGCTTACTTGAAGGGGAAAATGAAACAATAAGAAGCAAAAGAGATTAAGCAAGTATGTTTAGAAGGAATTTGATTCAGTGAGTTTCTGTGGATATTGACTGTGGATAACCTGCCTCTTGAATCCTGGCTAGAGTGGATGGGATGTGCTCCATGTGTGTTCCACCACAGCCTGCACCTTCTGGGGCTCCTGCAGCCCCTGCTCATCTCCTGCTCATCCCAGTTCACCACCAGAACGGGGAGGAGCTGGGGGGTTTTACTCAACAGCACAAGCTGTGTTTGGTTCACGTTGCTGTCAAAATGCAAGCTCTGACTTTATTTACTTAGGGCCTAATGCAAGGCATTGCATAACCCTAATGGTCTCACTTCACAGGGCTCAGCCTGCAGCACCTCAGGCTGGGAGAGATGCTGCCCTTAGCTGCCTGTCTACAGGGGTTTTATGGCACTGGTTTATATAAGCCACTTAATGGTTTTTTTCTTTATCTTGCTGCCAGATGTCACCCCCTGTATGTATTTGCCCTTTACAGCTCACTTAGCTTTTCTTGGTTGGCACCCTGCCTCTCTGCCCTGCCACAGGGCTTGCCCCTGCCCAAGAGGGGATGCTCCCCTTAACCAAACAGGGGAGCAGGGCACGGTCCCGCTGTCCCCAGCTGGCTCCTTCAGATGGGGGTGAGGAGGTTCCGAATCTGCTCCACCTCCTCATGTCCAGTCCTGGGGAAAAAGGAGAGCAAGCTGTGCTTTCTGCAGTAGATCCCACGTGAATTCTGTAGGAAGACACACCACTTGTATGTAACTTGACGAGAGCAGCAAGTGTGTCACACTGTGGATTTCATTTATTTCAAATAGTTGTCATGCCCACTCTGCTGTCATAAATTTTGTGAGAAACTTGACACTTGCTGGTGTCTTTTAGATGTCCCTTTTTAACATCTGTATAAAGCATCTCCCTCCCTGACTGCAGGCTCAGCTGGTGGGTAGGTGGCTGCATACAGGGCTCCTCGGAGAGACCTCAGGGGTCTGCAGCAGCGTGAGCAGCCTGGTGTCTGTCAGGGCAATGGTTCTATGCAGGCTTGGGTTTCTGTTTGGGGATGAGCTGGTCTGTCCTGTCTGTCACCAA
Organism: Chloroceryle aenea; assembly: GCA_013399075.1. Classification (NCBI taxonomy): domain Eukaryota; kingdom Metazoa; phylum Chordata; class Aves; order Coraciiformes; family Cerylidae; genus Chloroceryle; species Chloroceryle aenea. Next base: position 127,982 of record VWZY01007927.1, read on the forward strand.
GTCAGAACATTTATAANCCCACGTGGAGGGAGGTGTGATGGAATGATGTAGTTTGGCTACAACGAGCCTGGAAGCCTTGGTGCATATGTGTGTGCTTTCCACGTCAGCCTTACCCAGGTCCCCTCCTGTTACTTGGGTGTATTTACTTCTCCAATACCCACACTAATTTACAGCTACCTAGTCAAGGTGATTTTCCATGCAGGTATTTGTTTATTTAACTAGCTGGAGGTTTTTAAAGTCACCAAGTCAGAACATTTATAACCACTTTCAAAAGTTGCTTTCATTTATAAATACTTCCCAATATTTTTTATCTGAAAACTCTGTCAAGATTTTTATATATAATTTTTCAATTTTTCTCTTGCAGTGGCTCAAAAAGTATTGTCTTAATTATTTTAAACTTACCTTCAAACTAAGATGAAAACAGAATTGCAAAAAATGAGGGAAAATGAGGTTTTGCATCTTTTAAAGATCTATTTTAAAACCTCAGCTCGGATATTGTTCTCAAAACATGCTCAATTATAAAACTAGAACTATTTTTTTTATACATATATCTCAAATGAACTTTGTAACAATTCCAAGACTGTTTAATGAAATTTCCAACAGACCCTTAGTTAAGTACAATATTATTTCCATTAAGTAGATTATTTTAATTAAAAATGAACCAAGATGAAATCTATCAGAGGTTGAAGAGTGTTTTTATATCACAGCTGAGCTGAAGTTCTTCAGGAGAGCATCTCTTCACTGTAGCATTATTCAAGTAACAGGGAGAGCAGGATGCCTCTGGCTCCAGTAGTAAACACTTGTATGCTATTGTACAAGCAAGTAGTTCCAGAATCATGGAATGTTGGGGTTGGAATGGACCTCGGAAGTTCATGAAGAAGAGCTTGTCAGTGGGAACTGAGGCTGTTGCTGGCTACATGGTTTTTTGTTTTCTTTCCCTGGTGCTGAGTAGTCTCTGAGTCTGCAGTTGGTTAGTAACTAGAAGCACAACAGAATCTACATTCAGTGACCCTGTGTCAGGGGCCAGGCTGGGCCAGTGAATCAGAATCAGAGTGGGCAAATGCCACTCTCAGTTACCCCCCTCCCTTCCCAAAGG
>VWZY01007928.1:0-15645 GCA_013399075.1 Chloroceryle aenea
TCCATTGGACTCTCCAGTATTTCTCTGTTCCTTTTGAACTGGGAAGACCAGAACCAGACACAATACTCCAGATGTGGTCTCACCAGTGCAGAGTAGAGGGGGAGGAGAATCTCCCTCTACCTGCTGGACACACTCCTCCTCACCTCCAGTTTTCATTTTCCCCACAGCCAGTGCTCTGCAGGCCTTCATGGCCAACCTGGAGAAGGCAGTCCTTGACCAGTGGGAGAGGCCACTGATTGCTGTCAGAACAAAAGATTATTGTCTTTTATTTGGATTTCTGCTGTTGGATTACCTGGGCCATTTTTTGGCCAAAGAAAGCAGCACAGGTAGGTGGGCTTAATTCTGTAATCCTGACAACTTCACACTTTCCCAAGAGGAAAATGTAAGATGCCATCTGTGTTCAGTGCTTGGTTTTTCCCTTAGATATGTGAACTTTAACTAGAGGAAAATGGAATTATTCTCTTTCCAGGTCGTTTGAAAGCAGATGTTGTTGAAACCAGATGTTTCCCTATAAGAGGCAAGATCTGGGTGCTTACAAAATAACTTGCAAGTGAGAGAGTTACTTTCTGTGCTACTTAAGAGGGTTGTTTATGCTCTGATACCTGAGGCTTTATATTCTTTCCAGAATTCTGCAGTTTCTGGTCTTTATATGTAATGTTTTTCCAATAAAGAAAGAACCAGGCCATAAAATTGTAGGTGACGAGACTGAAAGGTACCTCTTGGATTACCATGTCCAGCCCTCCTCTTTCTGTCCAGTGATATGATGGAGATGTATTTCTGAGATGAATTGCAATTTCTTTTTCTTGACTGAACATGTCTGTCTATCTGAGCCTTGTCATCTATAAAGCAATATGTGTTTCTCTTTATTGCTCACTTTCCATCTTTTGGAGTTTAGTAATATTTTTTAAAGCCTGTGCTACCTACATGAAGTATGTAAAATGTGTATGTTTGCTAAACATTTTATGAAGGATGTTAGGACAATGGCAGATTGCATTACCTTGGTACACGTTGATTTATTCTAGAACTGTATTAATTCAGCATTTTGAGCCAAACCTCCATAACCTGCTTTTGCTTGCACTTTTCAATTTTATAATGTAATAGACAGCATATTATATTACTTACATCTCTCAAGTATAATGGAAAATTAAGGAAGTGATTAGTCTTCCCTCAAAAGTTTGGTTTAGTACCCTGTTTAACACTTTAAATCAAATCTCAAATCCAGCACTGTGATTACTTGTCTGTGGGATTATGATGGCTTTGGTTTGGTTTGGTTATGATGCAGGAGTCAGCAGCAGACATTTTTGTGCTTGGCTCAAATGCTACTCATTGGCCTATTTATAAGGCTGGTGATTGATAATTTTATGAATTTTTAATGAATATTCCTTAAACAACTGAGATACAGGAAACTCACAAATCATATCATCACTGTTCTGTTTCCTTTAATTAGTTTCTCAAATCTCAAAGTATAATCTTCATGCCTAAAAGCACACCCCCCAGGAAAATGAAAATGGCAGAAGTCTATTATGTATCTTAAAAAATATTGAAGAGGACCATCCATTACTTTCACTTATTATTGTTTTTTTTCTTTTTTAAAGTAGGCTAGAATGTCAATGAAAAATGATGTAAAATCTATAAATGGAAATGAAATGTAAGGGTATTATACAACTGTTCAAAATTTGGGGATGAGACATAGAGCAGATAATTTTATAGCTGCTTATTCAGATTTTTTCTTTTTTCTTTTATAAAATTGTGTTTATCTTGCAGTCTAGAAAAGCAGTTCTTATTTTGAGTGGAAAAACTCAACGAAGGGCTCATAAAGGCTGTTCTTGTCAAGAGCATTAGTAATAATCACTAAGACTATGCAAGGGGCCACAACAAGAGCTGAAAGCATTTGTTGCACGCTGTCAAATGAGGTGCAAGGTTATTAGTCCTTTCATAATCATACAGTACTTTTGCATCTCCTTGTCCTTATCCATAGGCTTTCTAAGTCACTTCAGACCTTTTTTGCTGCAGAGGTTGATTGGATACTGTTTGCACTTGCACGTTTTCTCTTGTATGCTCAGCAGAATCTTCCAATTTAGCAACCCTGGTTAACCCTGGAGGATGTTTTTCATCTCTTCTCAGGTTTTTCATTGTAAGATGTGTAATAGTATTCAGAAAAGGTGAATACTATATACTTTTTCTCAGTATGAATGTAGTTAATGTATGTGTCATGGAAATGGGATGCAGGGACGGAGACTACACAGGACAGGCTAGTTGTTCTGAAGAAATAAATGTAGAACATGCATGAGCACTGGCATGCCTGCATATATTGTGACTTTTACTGCTGAGCAATGGTTGCATGAGGTATAGAAGGATTTTAGAAAGGCTGAGGATAACTTCAGCAAAATATGTATTGAGGAACTGTGCAGAATCACTCATGCCTTAGGGTACATCTAGAAAAGGCTTAATTGTCTGCCCTAGTGTTAGAGTATCTACAGAACACCTATAGCATTCTAACCAACACATAACAACACCATGTAAATAAAAAACAATAGACCTGGAATGCAAGGTGTGGACAGAGATTTGAGCAATAGAACAGAGTTATGTATTACCTCAGCTTAATTCTGCAGCTATGACATTATTTTCCTACCTTTTTCAGTCTTCCTGAAGATAAACAGTTTTCTGTCAGGTCTTAGTGGGGGTGGGGGGGACCAAACAAACAAGGTAATTTTGATGTCATGTTAGTGATTAGAGCCAAGAAACAAAAAAGGAGAGCTGTCCTTGGGGACAATATGTTAGAGTAGAAATTTTATAAAGAATTTTATTATGGGTGTCTATCTCCTCATATATACAACAGAGGACAGAAGAAAAAAAAACCCACTAATAATAGGGCTCAGATGGGCAATAGCCTGTAGATCAATTGTGTGTGGAAAACAGTTTTAGCACAAGTTGCTGTAGTTGAAAATAACTGAAAAAAAAAATAAATGAGCAAACCCCTTCCTAAAGCTAATAATTTTTTTTTTTCTTGAAATATAAAGACATTGTGAAATGAGTGTGTAAGAGACAGGGAATTTCAAAGCAAGGATAAACAAGATGGATTGAAATTGTTTCTTGATGAACATTTGTTGGGAAGAGCTCCAGATGTAGCTGAATGAATAAACGTTTCATTAGAGATACCTGGGATATGCAGAAAGTCCATAAGGAGTGCAAAAATTTACTGAGCCATGAGAGGTGCATGACTGCCTTGAGAACTGATGAGCTCAATTGGAGCTCATACAGGGTAAAAGCTGTGAAGCATCCTTCAATCAGTTAAAAAAAAAAAGAGCGAGTGAGGAAAAAACCTCACCATGGTGTATTATAGATCACCCATGAAATACTGGGGTGAAACAAACTTTAAAGAAAATATCTGAAGCACCCTTTCCCTCCTTTCCACCCCAAATACACGGCTGCATTTTTTTGAGAAGGGCTGTGTTGGGGTATAAGGGCAAAAGGCAACAACTCCTGGTCTCAGATAAACTTTTCTCCATGACCCTGAAAGAACAGCACAAGAGCAAGATTATAGCTCTGCAGAATGTGTAAAACCTCTACTTACAAAAGGATTAAAAGGAATCTCAGCAACTGTTCATCCTGTGGTGTGACCTCAAATATGAGCAAGACTTTTTAGACTGAGTTTGGGAAACTTTTAGACCAAGTCTGGAAGAAAATTCCCTGGGAAAAGGGAGGGGGGAGACAGACAGCAAGTCAGCCTGGGTTCACTCACTAGTAAATTGCACCAGTTGATGAATCTGTAATTTCTGATAAGATGTTCAGAAAATAAGTGGAAAGAATGCAGTAGATCGTGGACATAAAAAAAAAATCTCTTATGGACCTAAAAAAGATCTCTTGGACATAAAAAAAAGTTTTCTACTGTCCATTTGTTGGGAAAAAAACCCACACCTTTGTTTGGAGACGTGGATTACTCAAAGAACTATATGGAGTGTAAGGAGTTTATTTAAAAGAAAACCCTGGTGATTAGGATTACATTTCCTCTAGCTTCAGCACTTCCCCTTGAATGAACACTCTGTCTTGGAACAGATACATTTTAATATTTTCACCAGACCCCTGATTAAAATAGGTTGGGATATCCGAGTAAAGGGAATAAAAATTGGATATGGAATAAACTGAATGATCTTGACAGTCTAGGGGAACAAAGGTGGGATGAGATTTAGTAGCGCAGTGTGTAAGACATTTAGCACTTAAGACTACATAAGAAGATTTTTGGCTCTAAACTGGGGCTTATCAGCTAGACGTGACAGAGATTAAAATGGGTGTAGGATGCCTGTGACCTATAGTGTGATGGGAAAGCCTAATGCAGTCCTACAGTCTGCCAGAACAGAGAGGGAGAAATTCCGTAGTAGATCAACACATTTTGATGCCACTGTAAGTGGACACAGTAGTACCTAGGGTCACCTGAAATATTGATGGCTGATGTTTGAAAGAATAACTTGGGCTGGAGTGCATGTGAAGAAAGGTCACCAGCATGATCAAAGAAAAAGATCTGATGCGCTAGCATGATGTGTGGTAATGGGGGATCATGGAGCAAACCTTCCACAAGAATAGTAAAGGCAAGATGTGCTTTTTTTTTCTTAGATAGAACTTGATACATTTATGAGTGTGATTATGATATGGTTGCCTGCAATAGCAGGTGACAGACTTGATTTCTCAATGTCTATTCCAGCCGTTTGTTTCTAAGCAACTCAGACAAGGATGGGAGAGGCCACTGTTTGTTGTTATTGGTGCACAATCAAAGGCAGAGCCTAAATGCACCCTTATTTCACAGAGAAATGTTCCAAGGGTATTAAAGCCCACAGACTTGTTGCCACAGACAAAGGTCATAGCCACACATTACCATCAGAGAGAGTGAAGCTGGAGGCATCAGACATTGTGTGATCTAATCTGCAGTTGAGGGCTGGAGAGTTGTCAGTGTCTTCTCCTTTTATGTTCCAGTTTTTGATTCTTCAAAATAGAAAGTTCAAACAGACTAGTATCTTAGACAGCAAAAAAAAAGGAAAAAAAGGAAAAAAAATAAAAAGGAAGCCAAAGAGCAACCTCCTCTGAGGATGTGTCAGAACTTTAAATGATAAACCAAAAAGGAATAAGTGCATAAATACTTAAAATAAGTTTGAACTGCAGCCAAGCAATGTTCTCCTGTAGGTAAGCACATGTTGTACTGTACCAGGGCTTCAGCATCTTGTGTTCAGTAGGTACCAGTGTTGTTGAATCTTATAAATCATAATGATACTTTCAGAAAGTTAAACTCTGATTGAATGTAGTTGCAGAATGATAAGAACTGTTTGGCATTTCCATGTGCTCTTGAGGGTACGTTTTTGTTGCTACTGCTCAAAACTGCAGGTATTAAAAAGCAGGTTTAATGGGGGTCCTGACCATCCAGTTGGAAAGATTTTAGGGATTACTAGTACAAAAGGCATGAACTATAAGATTTTTTACAACAGAAGCCCAGCTTCCTGCTGTAATGCAGGTGAAAACATCCATCAGGTAACAAACTTTATCAATATCTTTAGATTACCTCTTTTTCCAGACAAGGGGACTAGAGGCAAAACTTCTCTCCAACACCATATTTTCTTCTCTATCTCAACCTGCCATCTAGCTCAGGAATCTGGGTTTGTAAGGTTTTTTCCCCTCAAATACTGCCAGTTATTGAATTTATTTATTTTGGCTTTCACTTAGTTTTTCCAGAAAATCATTGGTTAGGATAATAGAGCTTAATTTTTCAAGCTACTCTGAATGACTTCTCATGATGCATTTATTATAGGTGTATCAAAAGTAGGTAGAAACATTTGAGAAAGTTCAACATCAATATAGAAAACTGTGGTCAGCCATTGTAAGGTATGTGTCTTCTGTTATCTGCAGTCTCAACAAATTGGAATGGAGAATAAAATTGAAAGGGAAAGAAAACCAAACAAACATTAATGGTGGTTTTGAAGCTTTCATTGCTGTTGATGTAGGTTTTTCAGATGATCAATATCTTCCTGTAGGGAAAGTTGTTTTCATGCTTAAAGTAATATAGAGCACACATTGCAATCTGAGGACTCCAAACTTCAGTGTGGTGCTGAATGACCACAGAAAGAAGCAAAAATATGTTTCTGACATACCTATAACTGAACAGTCTGTGAAATAAAGGGACTGGAATGTAACAGACAAGAACTGGGCAATCCTTACTCTCCCATTTGGATCTTTAGATTTCTCACCGAGGCCATTGGCACCATTCACTGCCTGGTACTCTTTGCTGGGTACAACAGCATCTTTAATTGTAGCCATGCCTGACAGTTAATCATTCTGAAATTCCTGCAGTAAGAAAGTCTGAAGAAGAAAATTGTGAGACGATTCGTGTTCTTTACAGTAATGATTATCAGTTTTGAGTCTCCCTCTCAAGGAACATCCTCTTTAAAGTCACTCTCCTTTTGGAGTAGTACAATTTAAGCTCTTCCCTGCCATCTTTAAGTAGCACTCAATAACCTACTTCCTTCCTAAGGTAGTACTGGTGTAGTCCTGATTGAATATTGTGTTGTTCCTGCGTTCCTTCTGTGTGCTTTTTTCCTCAGATAGGATAACTGCACACAAGTCTGCTTCTCTTATGGCTTTCCTCCCCTTTTCTATTCCCTTTATGATGCCTCTCTCCTAGATAAACATTTCCCTCTCTTTTAGGGATGTCCTCTTCAGGGGGTCTTGACAACTACATCTCCTCATTCATTTACATTATCTGTACATTCATATTCCTAACAATCCATCTTTGTCAGCATGAGAGTTGACCATACTCATCATAATAGACAAAATACGTGAGCAAAGGCCACCACTCTCCTGTTTTTAAGCGCTATGTGGTTGGCAGGCTCTTAATAACAAACACACGCTCTCCTGCTAGCTTTTATGCATCTTCACTGGGCTGTTTTCTACTTGCACCAGAAACTAGCTGGCACTGTTATTCTGCTTTGCTATGCTCTCTGCTTGTCTCTTAACCATGTTAGGGCATTTTTCAGGCTCTGTAATTTCACAAGGTGTTTATCACAGGCCTCCTGCACATGTACTTTAGGTTGCTAGGATGACTTCTTTCCCACCACAGCACTGTCTGCAACAGTTCGACGCCACGGAGAGAAACTTAATGCTGGTAATATCTTTCTTATTTTTTACCTTCAATAAAGAAGAGGCAGAACTTGACCGAAGTGAATAAAAAAGGCATTTTGTTTTGAGGCAGACAGAATTCAATGTTTACTGTGGACTGCTTTGGGTCCCAGATGAACAAAAAGTCAATGGATTAGTGACAAAACTGCATACTGCACAGAGCCATAAAATCAAGTACATGATTGTGCCCTTGATTGGTCTAAACACTACTAAAATTTGGGTTGAGTATATCATTTGAGCTCTGTTAGAACACTTTGATGCACATGAATTAACAAAGACAAGCGTGTATTTATTATCAAAGTAATTTTTTTTATAATAACCAACTCTGATGGTTGGGTCTTTTGTGGGGTTTTGTGTTGGTTTTGGGGTTTTTTTGGTGTTTTTTTGTTGTTGTTGTTGTTTTGGTTTGAGGGTTTTTTGTTTGTTTGTTTCTTTGGTATTTTCTGTTTTCTTTTCACAGTGTAGCAGGCTTTTTCTGAATCTCTATACTTTCCAAAATACTAGATTATATAAATTTAAGCCCTTAGGAAGTATATCAACTTTTCATTACAAACAGTTTCTGTTAGTTTTCTTCCTGTTTAAATCCTTAGTTTACATGAACACATAAAAAGTCCTTGATAAGAAGATAATTGCTTCCAAAGACTTGGTCCAAAGTGATGAAAAGGATAACTGCATAATACAAGGGCATCTGAGATGTGTTAATGGTGAGAGGGTATTTACGTATTTTAACTGGCACAGGGAAGTTTTCTGAAACATGAGTCACAGATCAGACTCTATAGATTGAAGTCACAAATATTGCTCAATAAATGCCAATTAGCACCTTACTTAGACCCTCTCCAAAGCAGATGTCACCTTTGACACGGTGCAGTGCTCACAGTGACAAAGTCCAAATATTTCCCAACATTTGCAATAGTTCATAATGCCATCAGCTCACATTTATGACAATTACTATCTGATGAGCTCTCATTTCTATTCAGGGAAGCAAAGGGCAAGGTTGAGAGAACAGTTTAAATATGGAAGAGAAAAAAAAACCTCAAATCCCTTTTACTTTTATCTGAGGACGGTTTCTTTGATGCCAGGTGGAAAGCCAGGGTTTAAGGTAGCAACGTTGAACACCAAACCTAGCAGAGTTTTCTGCAGTTATCTTACATGAGCAAGGTCCCTGTGAATGTATTAGCCCTAGATTGTGTTTTGTGAGAAATCCAATATCCTGAACTGATGGCACAGGGTGGACCTCAAGGCTTTGCAGATTGTGAACTAGAACTCAGTGGTCTGTCAACAGCCCCTGGTGTTCCAGATGAAGGGCACCTTCATGGCAGGGATGGCAGTGGTAGGGTTAACATACAACTTCATGCTCGAAGCTGCAATTTTATTTGCCTGTTCTTGTGTCTTGTGATACCTTAGAGGGAAGGCAAGCATTGTTTATCCTTTGTTTGACAACAGCTGATGTAAAGGCAGTTTCCCTCAATGTTTGTGCAGACCTTTAGCTCAGCTGTGGGGAAGATAACTTATTGCAAAACAAAAACAACCAAACCAAAAACAACAACAAAGAAAGTAGAAGATGATTTAAAAAAATTATTGTCAGGGAACAGACTTGTACCTGAAAGTACTTAGGGTTTTTTAAATAGAATTTCTGGCTGATAGTATCTGTATCAGTGTCTCTCCAGTAAAACAAAAGTTGCATTATACATTTTCTGTGAAATAAAAAGCAAAGTTAACTTCCATGGAATATTGCTCTGACAGGATGGAGTGGACACTCTTTGGGAGGGCTTTGAACAAAAAGCAAGTTCCCTGTGAAGAGAGTAGTGTGAAGATAAATGTTTCTGAAACCTGCATGGATGCAGAAGTAACAGTGCTGTAGAAAAGGAACTGCATCCAGTAGGAAGTGAACTGTGCACTTTTTCACCCTCCACGCCTCTTTGTTTTGATGACAGATTTATTAGACTGCCCATGATTTTTAGGATTACAAAGAAATTTGTTATGCAGGACCTGAAAACGTGTCCTTGATAGTAGTTAAAAGGAGGTCTGTGCAGTCACATCAGTGGGACCTCAAGATAGGAGAAGAACCTTGCCATGCTGTGCAGCTACATACACATAACTGAGCTGCACCCAGCGTGTGAAACAGCTGCCAAGTAAACCAGAATAATTAAGAGAGGCCAGGGTGCAAGTCCCTCACCTGAGCAAGCACCTTCAAATCAAGCAGATGTGTACTAAACCAAAGCTCTGCACTCGAGACCTGGGGAGTGGAAGTGCTCACCTAGTCTGTCACTACATTTTTCCCTTGGCAAGAAGTAGCTAACAGATGACAGACAGAAGCTTTACGAAGTTCTGCCTGTCTGGAAGTGCCTCTGGGAACACTCTTGCAATGCAAAGGTGAAGAAGTTAGTTTCTTGTCTTCCCTTTTCTCATCTACTCAAGCATATGTTGAAAGGTATCTCTGTGAAGGTGGCTTGCCCTACATTGTTTGACAGAAGTAAACTAGGAACATTTGTGCAATGACTTATAGCAGGGATGTAATTTGGGAAGCTACCGATATTTTGAGTATTTCTCCTCCCATCTGAGAATTGGTGTCTGCCTGGGATATTCAAACCAAGTTGGTATGAACTAATGCAGCAGGCGTAAACACTTGCTAGGTGTGTTGGCAGGCTGTCTGTGAGTAGGCTTAGAGTTCAGAGCTCAGTTGTGTGAACAAAGGGGTTTAGAAACTTGGGATGTTGTTGATGAGGCTCTAACAAAACCCCCTGGGAGACATGCTTGTGAAACCTTTAAAATCCTTTGAAGATATGGTGCTGACAGGGATAATTTTTCATGTGATTTGATAAGTTAAATTTTGAGAGAGTGTGGTCTCTCCTTTATTTCCTTTTTAGGAACTGAGATTGACAAAAATCTTAATTTATTTTATATATATGTGTACATAACTGGTGGCATGGCAGATGGCCATGTGCTGTTTCACCTTGAGCGCTGATAACAGAAAGCATGTTCTATAGGGGATTAACATTATCTTCTTAGTGCCAGGAAAGAATAGCAATAGCTTTTTCTTGTGTTTAGAGTCTGTACCAATGGCAGTATCTGTGGGAGGTAGGCTTCCAATCACACTGATCAGCAATTCACAGTTTTCATGCCATAGTGGCCAAAAAGACTGTCCTCAAGATTACAAGTCTTCTCGGACTTCAGTGATTTGCACCTGCTGTTTCTGCCAACAAAGTTATTCTTTTTTAATTGATTGTTTAGTTTTCTACTGTGAAGGAGGCTATGGGAAGAGACTTGAACCAGTAGGTGCTGTCATCTGAACATGAAGGTCTAACTGAGATAAATGACTGCTGTGCGCTTTTGGTTAGGGTAGTTTAAAGGATGTTTCAGAATCTCCTGATGTTGGATGCTATACGGGTAAATGTCTGTATTAGGTAGACTTTTGACTCTATCTCAATAGAATTCAGAATGTTTAATCTCAAAAAGCCTACTATTTAATAAGCCAAATAATGACAATGTCATAGATACTTCATCGTGTCTTGACTAAACTTGTTCATATTTAGGACTGTGGGACTGCAGCTACTTCTTCCATGACTAACAAAATGTCAAGAAACATAATAACATACTGATAAGTATGATATCAGTACTGATAAGTATGGATATTCCTCACCAAGGATTTTAGGCCTGAGAAGTTTACTGCTGAAGTGAAGCTGTCCATCTTCGCTTGCCATGCTCTGATCTGCCTAGTGGAGTGGTCTTGGATTGCACAAAGCGGGCACCTTTCAGGTGAATGAAAACCAGAGCTGTTGCTCCTGCAACACTGCAGACCATCGGACCAGGCCGCAAATAGCTTGCACTAAGTCCTTCACCACTGAAAGTTATGAAGTGCTAGCACCAAGTTTCTCTTTACAGATCTGCGCCTCAGTGAATTTGTTAATGCAGACTAGACAGCACATCCATGGGTCTGGGTCCAACTGCATTTAAGTCATTACAAATCTTTTTTGACGTCACCTAGGTCTGGATCAGGTACCTTTTCCCCAACCTTCTCTATGTGAGCTGTCTGAGGAGCTTTGAAATACATATAGTGAGTTCAGAAAGAGAGGACAGAGTTGCTGAAGGCTGAAAGGCTAGATCCATCAATATTTTGAAAGCTTTCTTTACCTGCAGATAAGCTATCAGCTGAAATGGCTAACTGAGATCTGTTGAATGAGAACCTTTAAATCACATATATGCAGGAAACTTCTTCCTGACAGCTGATCTGCTATGCTTCGGAGCATGAATATTAGAAGGCCTCCAATATGTATCTGTCAGTATAACTTGTCAGTCCATCCTGAGATGCTTTCAGAGGAAAGACTGCCATGTTAACTGCAATCAGTTTAGACTGCTATGCAGCAAATAAATGTCTTTACTTGGCTCTTTTGGCACAAACATAAACTTTTTCCCAAGCGCATTCAATGTAATTGTATAATGGCATATAGCATGCAGTATCAGTGACTTATTGGAAGTAATCCTAGTTCTGTTTTTTGTCCTTAAAAGTAGATATAATATTGTAACTTTAAAGCAAGAGTCATCTAGGAGCTACTTTCTGTCTGTTGTAGATGTGTGATGAAAATCCTGAGAGCCTCAGAAATTGAATGTCTGCAGCTGGGAGAATTCATTTTACTCATTGAGGATTGGATGCAAATGTGAGCCAAAGCAACTGACACAGGATTGCTCATATCTCACATGTCATTGCTGAGAAAGTATCATAAAAATGAATCACCTTTCCTCTGACATTATTCATGTTGTCTATAATCTGCCCATATACAAAAAAATAAAATCAAAATACACAGAAAATGAAACCCAGGGAGCAGGCAACATTTCTACTGCTCTGGTCTGCTTATCTCTAACACTGGTGTGCAAGAAATTCCTGAGAAATATGACAAGGATTACCTGAGGTCTAATATGTTGCTTTTATGAAGCCTTTCCTTCAGCTGAATTCATGCTAATGTTCTATGTAATTTCTATCCATGTGCACCTGGAGTAACCTTCATTCCCCAGCAGTTTTTTTCAGTGCTAGAGAGAAGTGGAGAGGATAAACACTGTCCATGGGCAACTGAAATTAAAATACTTTACATGGCCCAAGGTACTGTCCATCCCATGTTTGGACTGATGTGATGTGAAATACACTTTGGAGCCTGACAGAGGATAATTTTAGGAAAAGGATCTATTCTATGCCAGGGAAATATTTTAACTCTTTCAGGGGTGACAGATGACCTGTGCTGGGTTCCTGCTCCAAATCACCTTAGGACTTTGTTTTTCCATGATTACAGTGGGCATGTAGAGCTAGGCATCCCTAGACCAAAATCTGTTTGTTTTTTTTTTTCAGCAGAATCCTTGGCTGACTGGTTCACATGAATACTGCTCTTACTCCAGAGATTAGTTTATATCTAGAGGCATAATGCTATTCTGTGTGGCTCTCTGAGCCCTCAGACAAAATGCTCCTGAAATGCCACTTATGCCATGGCTGCAAAGCTGAGTCTTCCACAGCTGGTGTTAGGTCTGCCAGCTGCGGGTGGATGCAATAGCAAAGAGATTGCTTCTGAAACTGTAACCAAACTGCTCAATTACCCTTTCTTCTGTCTTGCTGTGGTTGGATACCCAGCGGTTTGTTCAGCATTGCTAGCGCCTGGATGTTTTAAACCTGCAGCTCTCCTAGTTTCAATAAAAATCAGTTTGGTGTGTCAAACCTGATCTGTCAGGGATTTTCCTCAGTACTGGAGGATGTTGTGCCGTGTGCTGACATGTTGCACAAATATTACTGTTCTTTTCATTGCTGGGGGGGTCTAATATGTTTGCCTTTAATCCTGCTAATATTTAGCATGTCATTGCAAACAAAACCTATAACAATATAACCAGAAATGGTTATGCTTTCCATTTTGAAGATCACTTTCATGCTTTCCTCAACTGTACATAGCCTACAAACAAGAGAAGACCAGTCTGTAGTATCGTTGCCATGACAGACTCCGTTACCTGTTCTTGCTTGCTAGTGTAGCTTCTTGAACATGCTGCCAGACTTGCTGTTGCAAATTCTGAGTTGATGGCAACTGGTCTGAGTACTGTTAGTCTTAGAGCAGACAGCCTAATTCACTTCCCTGTACAAAAGCTTACTGCATAATTTTCAGTTTCAACCTTAGGCTGCCTAATACTTTCCTCTCCTACATTATCAGCATTTTCTCTGCAGACTGATAGTGCATTGGTAGCCATCCAAATACCACATCAGAACCCTTAAATGTTGGTTCTAACACCTAGAGAACAACCTCGACATACGTGAAGTCTTGGTGTAACTCAACATTCCTGAGGTGTTCCCCCACTGTACACTGCAAAGTCTACTCAGGCATGCACTGTTAATGCGTTAAACATTTTAAATTATTTAAAATCCTAGTTTTGAGCTCTGAATCTGGTGTTTCTCTGCAAGCACTGTCATTCTAGACTTTTCTTCTAATGTTTAGGATTTTAATCACAAAATTTCTTCTCTTGTTAACTGCAATCAGATGGTAATGGGCTCAGGCTTTTTAAATGCTTAACAGTGACAATAGTTGTGGTGAATACAGTCCATCTCCATGTACATTTTTAATGCCAGTAGAGTAGATTTCTTTGTGATAACAGAAATTATTATAATGCTGGCTGAATATGAATGTATTTCCTCTATAGTATATGTGCTAATACATTCCTAAAATTAAATTGCAAGTGTTTCAGTCTTTAAAAACTTTTCAAAGATTGAAATGTACTGGATAATACAATATCTCTTATGCATTATAGCATACCAAAAATGTTCAGGCAGTCATGTTGCTCAATAAACTGAATTTAGTAGCCTTATAGAAAAGGCATGACAGAGTTTAATAGAAAATGGTAACCTTTTTACATGCTTTTGAACCTTTCTGTATCACATAGCAAAGAATGAATGCTTGTGGGATGATGGCTTATAGCTACAGATAGGATGGGACAGTGCCTGGAGTTTTACTTAGCAAATCATTCGAGCGTGTGCTTGCAGCAGAATGAGAGCCATCCTGCTGAGCTTGAATGGGAGATGGAGATGTGCATGTTTCCTATTGACTTTCAGGAGAGAAGGTCGTGACACGCAGTGGAGATGAAGTACTACTTCCTACAGAGTTAAAAATGAGAGAACACAGTATTCTGGCACTGTGATGAGTTTCATGTGAGTTATTGGGATTTTGGATGTTGTAGGTTCTCTGCTGTCCTATTCCATGCCCTTTTAATTTTCAAGCAGTCTGAAGTTAGGTGAGTCTCCTGTCCTTGCATCAGCTGCTGAGGGAGCAATCCTGACTCAGCAGTTCTCTTGTGACCACAGCAGTTCCTCTCTATTTGAATCTTACGGTCATAGAATAATTTAGGTTGGCCTAATCCAACCTCTGGCTCCAAGGAAGACCAGCTTCAAAGCTGGATCAGATTGATGGAGGCCCTAAAGAATCAATAAGAAATTCAAAGTCAAGCTGACAGCACTTTTAGTTCTCCATAGTTGGTGCAAAGAGGAAGCCTGTTCTCAGACAACTGGAAATTTGCAGGAAGGCTGAAAATGACAGATTTAAGTTTTCTGGTTATTGAAGTGGGTTACTAAAGCCTAAGCTTCATAGTTTACAACTACAGTATCTTTCAAAGGGAGGCTTTTCTTTCTAAGGAAAACTTGTAGTTCTGTTGGAATGCAGTGTTTGAAGGAATGGGTTTTGTCAAAATAAATTGCTAGAAAAATGTATTTCAGCGAAGGCCATCTCCCTCTGAGACAGCTGGACCCCCTGTAGGAATCACTGTATGTGCAGATATTTGATCTAACATTCCCTCTGCAGCCTCTCTGGTCATGGGAGTGGCTGTTCCCAAGGTGTGTTAAAATGAGGGCTGGATATAGAAATATCTATGTTGAGGGTGAAGATTGAAGGAGAAGTCTCACCCTGCCTGCTCAGCTGTTTCTCTGGCCTCTCTCACAGGTCGTCCCACACTCGTAACAGCAAAATGTTTGGATAGCACTGCAAAAAGTGCTCTCCTTTCCAAAAAATTCATCTTAGCTGAGGAAGCTGTCACCTGTCTTTTGAGGGAGCTTCTCAGCAGCTTGGAGCCATGCAAGCTGTGCAGTGGGACTGCGCTGGCAAGCCCCCTGAGAATAATACAAGAGTAAGCATAGGCTCTGAATGCCACACTGTGTGAAAGGTTGCACACATCTGCTTCAACAAGGCAGTGTTCACTGGTGCGAGGAACCGGCCTTCCTGCCTAGTTGAGGGAACCAGTGCTGGATGCAGGAGAGGAGGAGCAGATCCCTTTCATCCAGGAAAATTGCTGGAGAGTTAATAGCTGCATAAGTATTTATGCATGAGTGTTTCTTTATTCAGGGCTGACCCGATGTAGAATTCTGCCTTCACAATCTTATAGAGAGCTATGGATTAATTTGCTAAAATGCAGATTTAGCAATATTATAATGCACAGGATTATTTTCACAATATTTTAACTTGTGGAAAAAAAAAAAAA
>VWZY01007928.1:15731-27745 GCA_013399075.1 Chloroceryle aenea
AGGAAGGATGGAAGCACTGGTCTTGCTCAATGGGACAGAGGGAGGGAGGGGCAGCTCTAGAGGAGGGGAAGGACTTTTGAAGCAGCCATCACAAAAGAAATCACGCTCCTTTGTCGTCTTAATTTCATCAATACTTTTACTTGTTTCTTGCCGACTTGCTGATCAGATCAGCTCTGGAGCATGCCTCTGTCTTGGTGAAATTTAACTTCTGGCTTAAAGTTAAGTGCAGGTGCTTAAGTACTTTCCTGAATTGCACCAGTATAAAGGCTGATGCCACATCCATTTAAGTCAACAGAAAGGTCTCTACTCAGCCCTGAGGAAGCTGGAGTGGAGATAATTAGTGGTCTTAATGGATGCTGGTACCTGAGCAACGTTTGGCTTGTATTCTCACTCATGCTGAAAATGTTATTCCCAGTGGGTAAAAAGGTAAACCCGAGGCTTCCTCCTGTATTTTAGGGATTCAGCTTGCATTAGTGAGCGATAAAGATCATGCATTTTGATAGGTAAAGATTTTAAACATTTCTCTAAAGAACACAAACAACTATGTTCTTATCTGGCAATGTACCTTGTGCACAGAAGCCCAAAATAATTGTATTGGCTCCTCCTGGCTTCCGTTTTGAAACAAAAAGCAGCAGCCCATCATCTGTTCTCTCTCCGAAGTCAGTGGGAAAAGTTTCCAAGATGAGGAATGCAGTGTGCAGCAGCACACTGGAGCCTGCAGGATGACAGGATGCCTGCTTTTCAATTCTGCTTTCAGGAGCAATTGCTTTCAGAAGTGCCTTATTTGAATGGGCCCATGGTGGTAAATACAGCATAGATAGCAAGATCTCATAATCTTTTAATTTGTCCAATTCTGCAACAGGTAGTGTAGATAATAGCCTAGGATTATATGTGAAGCAAATGCATCTATCAGAGCAACTTAATTGTGCCACAGTTTCAATTATTTTTGGAGCAAACACTTTTATTCAATTCAGCTTTCTAGTTCATACATTTATGCTAAATACTCTGAGAAAACAAAAGACTTTATCACAGCTTTTCTAAGAAGTCAAATATTTGCAGTGTTTGCAAACATGCTTACTGTGTAAGTGTATATTTATATAAGGAGATGTGGGGGTGTGTGTGAATGAATATAGCTCTTCAAGAGTAGCCAGGGCTTATATCAGCAAGAAAGCCCATTCCTGATTTCATCACTGACAAAGAAGAAAGTCCATCAATTTGCCAGTGTAATGGAGCTGTGCAAAAACACCCTTGTAAATGTAAGCTGCTGCTAATTACTAAACTGCCTTTAGAGGCAAATTTCTAAACATTCAAAATCCATAAGGAAAATGGTGTTGCTGATGTGATCCCTTCCCTTATCCTTCTATCCACTGCTCTCTCTGCAAAGGGAATTACTTTCATATTTTATTTATTTGTCAAAAAGCTTTGCAGCAATGGGTCCTTTAAGTCCCTTCAATGCTGACATCTTTGCGGCCCTTCAAAGTAGCACTGGAAAATGATAGTGTCCTCTTGGTGCTGGAGCTCAGCATGAAATGCCTGTCACAGGGTTTGCTGTTGCAGCATTTCTCTGAGCTTGGGGATATCAGCAGGCAGGAGATTTCCTCTCTTAACAGAATTTTTAATTTTGGTTCGATGCAGAGGTAGGCAGACAAGAAGCCCCACTGGTGCCTGCACAAGGAGGAGGGCTTGGCTCAAACTACAGGCTAGCTCAGCTGCTGCTACCACAAACTTCTTATGAAGTGTTCACTTGTTGGGAGAAAGGGGAGTGGGAAGGAGGAGGAAAGCATGCCGACTTTCCAAAAAGGTTGCTTCTCTTTCCACTGAATCTTCTCATCTGCTGTCTCAGGGTTTGTAGGAGCTTCTGTGCCTCTCCCTCAGGTCTTCTCTCTTTCCCATCACTGTTTGCTTCCTGGTGTTGTTCTTACTGGCACTGATGAGGAGTTAGCACAGGCAGTGTCATTTACCAGGGAATCCTCTACGCAGCTGGTATCTGGTGTGCTAAGGAACAGCACCCTACAACAGGCAGCAGGGGTGGGGATTCTCATTTACTTTTATTACATGGAAGCTTTTTTCCATCACATCAGGCTGTCCTTCAGGGGTAATTAAGCAAATATAATTCTTAGTCTTTGTCCCTTAAAGGAGTAGCTTTGAATTTGCAATCTGGCCTTCGGGGCAGGTTTTATGTTTGGAGCCCAGATGTTTTCAGTCATCCTTGGAGACCTCCCTCAGTTACACTGGTGTGACACCACTGCATCTCATGCAGTACCTGATGATTTACCCAGCACAAAAGGAGTGTGTCCTGAGCAATCCTCTCTATCTGCTGATCTCCATGCAATGAGTCAAACAACTGCTTTGAAGCAGTAGTAGTAGCCATTTGTTCATCGACAGTGCCTGTCTGTTTCTTGCAACAGTGCACGTGGGTGTCGTTATTTTTTTTCTTTTTATTTCTCTTTTTTTCTTCTCTGAGCAGTCCCAGATCTTCCTATACCAATAAATGTGAGTTATACATCCATCTAGGACTGGGAGAATATCAAAAGCGCCTGGTTCTTTATTTGTTGTATCTGGCTTTGTTCCAGGCTGCTGATTAATTTTGATGATTCAGAAACTTTGGCAATAGAGCACTGAAAATGTGAAAAAATACACAATAAAATATATTGAAAGCAACTTGAAATGTCAGGTAAAATTCAGTGGAAATAATGTAACCATCAAGGAAGATTAATGGCATTTCTACACAACACACTTGTTCTGCATTCTAGATGGGCAAGCAACCCATTACTCTCATAATTAATCATGGCTATGGATGTGAATATTCTTTGCATCTGACAACCTCTTCTTTCATGCTTTTTCCACCAGGTGTGCTTCTCTTTCCTTTTAATTATTTCTGGGGTCATTCAAACTTCCTTTACCTTTGGGCATCTCCGACTTGCCAGCACCTCCCTTTCATAGGTGACCATTCCCTTTCTTCTGTCCTTCCTTTCGTGATGTGGAACATACTCATTTCTGGAAGGATTTCTTGGTGAGGTGTGATTATTCTCTTTGACTAGGATGGAAAAGAAATTATGCTTTTCCCTCACAGATGAGATTTTCAACTGGGCTTATGTGAGGGGCTGTCAGAAGAGGAATCAGAGATGATTCCTCCCTGGACTGGCAAGTATGTCAGGCATGAGAGGTGGTGTCATGTCTTCATTTGGTCATTTAGGACTATCCAGATGACCAGAAGAAAAGTGGGAGATTTTCTCCTCCCCAGTTGGTGAGCATTGGTAAAGGAAGACTTGGACTTTTTTCCAGCTAGTGAAAGTGGTCAATGCGAGCTGAGGACTAGCAGATGGGTGTTGGAATAAACTGTAGGTGAATTTAGCTGTGGAGATCCTTGAAAAACTGTAGCATTGTTGACAGTGATTTTTGTCAGAAACACTCAAAGAATTTTCTGTTCTTTTCCTTCAGAGATGTGGAAAAGGGCCCATAGAAGTGTTTCAGACTTGCCATAATGCAAACATAATGACCCTCAACATAAGGTAAGATTACATCTGTAATGGCTCTCACGTGGGTGATGGTGGTAATCTGGCTTTATTGGGGAAATGTAGGGCATCAGTAAGAGCTGAGCTTGTAGCTTCAAAATTGAAAATCAGGAGTTTCAGGTGATGGTCAAATTTATTTGCCCTTTGCTTTATCGGAGGCTAGTTCAGAAACACTGGCAGGCTCATTGTGACTGGGGCAAGAAGAGACGGTGAGCATTGCCCTGCAGTGGTACCTGCTATCATGCCTGCCAGCTGTGATGGGGAGAGCACTTCCTGACCTGGCTCACCAGTGCTTCCCAGTGAAATACCAAATCCCAAAGAAGAGCTCTGCACTGCTTATACACCACTCTGCAGTGAAATAGGTTCTCCCCTTTCATTTAAGGTCCTTCTTTTATCTGTAGCAGAATGTTAACCTCCTTTTGTGTTTATCTTTTCCTGCTGTTCTTGCCTGGTGTTTTGGCTCACATTTGCCTCGCTTCCCTTCCTGTATTTTCCCTTCCCTTGCCTTTAAATTGTTCTTTTTTCTCATTTTCTTATCCTATTCCTTTACTGTGTGTGTTACAATATGTATTTGTTGATTGGTGTAATTTTCTTTTACATCTATTACTTTTACTTTCTCTAGGGCTTTCCTTGGCTTAGCGCTCTTCTGCTCCTATCTCTCATCCTTCCTTTTACTTGCTCCTTCTGTTCTCAGTAACATTCACATTAATTTCTTGACATGCATTTTTTTCCCCTACTTTTTTGCTCATTTTAGCCTCCCCAAGTCCCTTCACCCTCCCACCTACATTTCTTTTTCTTCCAGTTTTCTTAAGTGGAATCTTCACATGAATATCCCACAGCCTCCTTTAATATTTAATTTCCAGGAGAATTTGAGGGTGCTGTCATGTCTTTGGATTTACTGCAGGTCTGAATAGTTTCAACGAGCAGTATTGCTGGGTTATAGCCAAAGCATCAAGCCCTTCATGGCATCATGCAGTCCGGGTGGATGAGGAGGTGAGTGGGACTACCATGGTGCTCCATGTCTCAGTTGTGAAGCTTGAGTCTTGATTTCCAAAAGTCCCTTAAGAAGGTTTTTAATACAAACCCAGCCAGAGAGATGCACTAAAACTTGGTAGAGCTGATAGTGCGGGAACACATCAGATGTTGGTTCCTCAGTTGTCTCTGTGTGAAACATCCAGGGACAAGCAGCCATGCTGCTGCACCGGGTCTCTGCATGGTGTGCTGCCTTTTTGCTTGTTTTCCAGGGGCTTGGCAGTGGGAATGTGCATCCAAATAATGAAGTACCTTAGTCAGGCTCCACGTGTGTTCTGCAGAGAAGGTTTGAACCAGGCTTGTCCTGCTCCCTGGGTAGCTTCTGAGGGAGCTGCTTTTTTTCCACCTCTCCCCTGTGAGCAGCCTGTAAATATGTGTTCTCATGCAGGGGTCTCACTTGGAGAGTCAGGGGGAGTTTGTACAGGCATTGGTGTGCTTGCCAACAGATTTTTGAAGAGCAGATCTCTGCCTGCAGGGAGCCCAAGAGGTGACAGGATGAGAGCTGAGCGTTGCCATCCCGTGTGGTGTTTCATTCAATACCTGCTTGTCCAAGCCAAGGAACTGAGGTGGGGGGGAACCCCTCCCTGGTCCCTCTGGGGATGCTGGGGAAGCAAGGGCAGAGTCTTCTCTCTGCCTGTTGCTGAGCGATGCTTCTGGCAGGAAGACATGACATTTGTGAGAGGTGGGGGGAGCGTGGATGGTCTGAGGTTTTGTGGTGGCAGGTACAGGTGGCTGCTGGAGGGTTTGTGTGAGTGTGTGTTGGGCTTAGGGCAGACTACCACACTCCTTGGGCACTCTAGGAACCCTCCTCTGCCAAGCTGTAGCAGCAGGCAAGCTCCTCTCAGTGTCTTCAGCTGCTGCCTTAATTAATTTCTGCTGAAGTCCTGTCATGTAGCACAGTTTTAATGAGGTGAGGGCAGAGGGTAGCAAGAGGAAGCTGTGGCGAAGAGGACAGATGTAGTTGCCCAACATGGACCTTTACTCCCCCTTGCCCGCCTTCCCACCTCCTCCCACCACCAAGGCTGTCCCTGCTCAAAGGGCATCTGTGTCCCCTCTCCGTGGTGCCCCTCTCACACCCACCTCCTCCTGCCCACACATAGTTGAGGGTTTTATGCAGGGGATAGAGGAGCACTCATGGCCATCGTATGTGGTGCCTGACCATGGGTCAGGTCTCCTCAGGCTCTCTTCATAAAAATATTGTGAGAAAAGTCTTTCTTGGAGGCTTCCCTCCCCATTGTGAGCAGGCAGCTTGTCTCCCTCCCTGCCTCTGCAGCGCTCTGAGCACAGTCTCCTGCATCACATGTTTCCTTAATCTCCAAATTTTTTTTTTTCAGGCCTCCTCATTCCTTCTCTGGGGTCCTTCCTTCAAATATGCTTCTTTCAGAAATCCTTCTGATAGCTTGTTCTCATTACCTTAATGAACAGTGAGAGAGTGAATCCATCAATGTCATTCCTGTGCTCTTCCTTCTTGTCTTGGAGCAGCATGAGTTATACACCTCTGCTCTGTGATGAGCTGGGCCAATGTTCTGCAGCATGCCCTGGGCTTCCATAGGATGGGGAAATATTCAAAGGTGCAGAAAAACTTCTGTACTTCTGACATTGAGACTATTTAATTTTTCAGAAGAGATTATTAAGGTTGACTGGTGAAGAGGGGTAAAGGAACAAATGCAAAAGAAAAAATAACTGAGGGATATTTTTTCTCTTATAGGAGAAAATCAAGCAGGGGCACTGCAACTGAAAACACATCTGAATTTCTAGTTGGTATATGGAGTTTGCTGGATATGTCAGTCCACCCCTGGTGAGGAAAGGACTGGCTGCCTGTAACCTCCCGCTCCAGCAGAGCTCTGCTTCACTGAGGCACCAAAACTACCCGTGATGCTGGTGTGCATTGTATGAATGTTTAAAATAAGGTAATGTAGGTTTTTCTGATATGCACTGAGGTTCTGCCTGGGCTTCTTTCCAGTGAGGCTGAAAAGGATGCCACCTTGCACAAAAGGCATAAAACAAATATTTGTATGCAGAGTCTTGGGTAGTTCTCCGATGATATTTGAATTTAAGCATTCATTAAAACTGAAATTGCTTCAAGTCGGTGGGTGAGCTGGGAGGGAAAGACAGATAATGCTACTGTGAATGGGGCCATATAGCAATGCTTTGCTCCCAGCAGACTGTGCAGATCCTGGTAATGTTCTGTCTTTATATGTTTCTCACCTTCTGTCTTACCTCTTTAACTTTCTGAAGGAGCAGAGAAATAATTGAATGCTGTGCTGACTTTCTAAGCTGATGTAAATAGCCACAAGAGCCACTGTTTCAGAATAGTAAAATCACTTTCTTGCCACTCTTAGAGCTATTGACAGAGGTTTTTGGGAGGCTGAAGCAGACAGCTCCATGGGTCCTGCTCCTTGTTACCCTGATTCCTTGTTTCTGTTTTGAAGGTTAAGTTTCTGGGGGGTCAGGAGGACTACACTTCCCATACTAAGACAATCTGTTTCCATTCAAACCCCATAGCAGAAGCTTGCTCAGGTTTCCAGAAGGATTCACTGTTCCATCATTTGGAATCTTGGTGCAGTTTAATAATAGGCACCCAGTGCCTGTCACTGTCAGCTACAAGGTAGTATATTTAGATGGATCAGTATGGTGATCCCTGTGTTCATGTTGCTGAGCCACACTAGAAATAGCACGAAAATAACACACCAAAAAAAGCAGCACTTCTATTAAAATATAGAGATTTTTATTCAGATACTTCCAATAATTACTCAAATTAGAACATCTTTGTATTCTAACTTTTTATACTGAATCGAATTTCTTCTACACCACCCCCAACCCCATTTCTCAGTCTTTTTTTTCCCCCTCCCATAGATAGCACCTGTGGAAAATGCTGTAGGCAGTACTGTAAGAGGGGAGTTTTGGTACCTGAAATTGAAACAGTAGGCATAATTTTGTGTCTGAAAAGGTGTAAAAGCAGCTTTCTGGAAGACTGTGACAACCACTTCTTGCTAAATGCTGAAGAGTGGAATAACTCTTAGAAGAAATGAGAACACGTACTTTGTAGATTCTCAAACCTACCAAGAACTCACTCAGAGAAAGGTGGTATTTGCAACCCAGAGCTCTTAAATTAAAATGAAATGAATAAAATAAAATAAAATAAAGTTTATTTTTTTCCTAGAATACAAGTACCATGCAGTTTATTAGTTGACATTTCATTTATATTTCTGACATTTTTACATCCATTTTTTACAGCCAGGAGTGGTAAAGCAATTAATTAAAAATCACGAGTATCTGGATGACTGGAATCTGTGGCAAACTGCATCCAAAAAAAAAGAATAAAATCACAAAATATATAGTCCTTACTGAGCCAGGTTAAAAGAACCCCACCAATAAAAGTTGTTTAAAGTGTCAATATTTTGGAAAAAAAATGTTTTGAATGAGCTGTTAAATATTTTTCAGCAAATTGGCAATGTAAAAATATCAAAAACTTTCTTTTTGGAGTTCAGTTTTTTAGTTTTTAAAAGGAACTTTCAAGGCTGAAAGCCACTCCAAACTCGAGACTGAAATGTCCCATGAAAACTGTCATTGTTTTTAAACATTTTAAAAGAAACTTTTGCAAAGTGCATGGCTTCACAGAATGTTTTGCTGTGTTCAGTTCTTCATTTTCAAGCTTGCATGGGATGATGAAACAGAGTAGCTTGCTACTGAAAACCTTCTCTAACCTATGGTGATAGTCAGTATTTTTGTGATAGTTTTCAACAATGGTTCCTCATATTCTTTGCACCCTTAATGAGCTTCTTGCTTAACTTCAGAGGTTTTGCTTCCACTGTGCTCTCCTCAGTAAGCTGCAAGTAAGCCCAGATCATATAGATTTGTGCTTGGAGAGATGAACGCACACTTTTGGGTTTCCAGGGTACACAGAGTTCTTTCTCCTTCATTTTCTTGGCAAGGAGAGTGAGCACTTCTCACTCTCAGGTGGAAAGGGCTTATTCTTGCTGTTGAATCAGCAAGAAGTTGCCTGGGTTTCTGTGGGCTTTTTCAACACTGCAGATATTCCTAGCTCATAAAGAGAAAGAAAGAAATGAAGGAAGGATATCTCCCATGTAATTTCCCCGTGGAAAACACTCTGTGTCATGCTGATCCTCCTGAAACTCTCACAATGGAGCAACCTCCCTGTGACCAGGGCAGCACATAAAGTAAACCACCTCTTTTCCCCTTGGCTCCACCCCCCAGGTGAAGAAGCTGGGGGTTATGTGAGTTACCCTCGCAGCACCTGGCATCCTCCCCCTCAAAATGGCACCCTCACCTCCATCCCTCTGGCAGCTTCCTTTCTGTCACTCAAGCATGGGTTGCTCTTAGTTGTCCATCTGCATTGGTCCCTCAAGGCAAGTTCCTGTCTGAATCTTGAGGACAGCATTTCTAGCATCTCTCACCCTGTGCTCCCTCTGGCTGCCCTGCATCTCCCTCTCTGGCACTGGCAGAGGAGGACAGCTGCCCAAAGCAAATATCTGATATGTGCTTCTAACTTCTGCTGGAGAGACAAGGTCACGGGTAATGGAGTGTGTGCCAAGCTAATGTGACCTCAGAGCACTTTAAAGGACTGTATTCTTTCCTTCCATGCCAAAGGAAGAACTATTGCAGGCAATTTGGCAGGAACTAGCTGGCAATTAACTGAGCAACAGTTTCAACCATTGTAAGGGTTTATTGTGAGGGTATTGATGGCAAAGTGACTGATGCCTCCCAGGATGCAGGTAAATGTGATTCCTGGTGCTGAAGTCAGGCTGTCTGAGGAGGAGTCAGTAATGACAGGGACTTCTGCTAGAGAAATGGGCTTCTGTAGGAATGAGTAACATCAATATATACTATCTTATATGGAGTATAATATTATGGCAATATGTATTATATGTAATGCTACACATATCTGAGTGTTTCTTAGTTTTTAATAAGAAGCAGTCCAGTTCAAGCCTAGGCAGACAGAAGCTACCTGGCTGTTGATTTTGGTTGCTAATGTTGCTAAAGGCAGCCCAGTTTGGAAACATATAACCCTTCTCCCTTCTGTACCTTGGTCACCATATCTAGAAGCTGCTATTAATGTGGGTGATGTAAGGAGTAACACTTTTCAGGAGGACCAAGGAGGGGAGGATCCCCTTTTGTTGTGTTGGGCATCTGTGTACCTCAGGGCTGCTTTGCAGCCTCGTGTCTCAATAGGGACTGGGTCCTCTGTAGCCAGTTGCTGGAAGAAAGACCCTCGAACATGGAAAAGCAGTTTGACAGCCAGGGTATGTTGCTGCGCCAGCCCTCCGTGACACTGTGGGATTTGTTCATCTGTCACTGCTTGTGCCTCTCCAGTCATGTGGCAAGCTTGGGAAGGGGAAACATACACTGAAGCAGATGATGAACATTATTCATTATCCTGATTTTGTGGGAGGGCTTAGCAGTTCAAGTGCTGTGAGGGAGTAGTTGAAGCACTAAAAACAAAGAGCTGACTTGTCACGATGCTTGAGAGAGGAATGAAAAAATAAACGGGGAGAAGGGAGTTCAAATGTGTGGGAGAATGATGGTGGCTGAAACCTCAGCGGGCTTGAGAAATGGGCTCTCTTCTTGTATTACTGTCTCAGCTAAAGATTTGGTGGGGGTGCTTCAGCTAACTGTCAAGCTGAACAAAGCTGACAGAAACACAAAGGGAGCTTTTCTTGCTCCTGCCCCAACATCTGAGGGAAGGGAGGGTGGGAGGTGTTGCTCCTACAGGAGGTTTCTTGCTGTCTCCAGAGACTTTACTCCTCAGCAGTTCCTCCCTCATTATGCAATGGTGCTGGGTGTTCTCAATGTAGCCTCCTAAACTTCAGGATTCACATCAGTCCTCTCTTTGCCAGATCTAGATACAAATATTTTGGGGTCAAGTGGTAAAACCCACATGTTCTCCAGACCTTTCTCTGGTGACAGGAGTTCACAGGCCACTGAAGTGCATGGCACTTTGCTTAACTTTCCCACTGGTGAAAGACATGAAGTGGTAACTTATTTGTCTTCCAAATGAGATAGAAATCCTAAATCCTTGCTAATCCTTATATCCATAGCACGAAACCATACAAATGACAAGACATGCAGAGCTTCAGCTCATTAAGAAGAGGCAATTATGTAGCCAACAGCAGCACTGGGCAGTGGTGAGTAAAACTCAGATGTTTAATTTGGTGTGAAAAAAATGAGGTTCAGAACTTGTGTTGTCTAATTCCCAAATTTACATGCCTGATGAATGTATCAGGGTACTGCCAGAATGAATGACTTCTGGTTTTAGACAGAATAGACAGTCTGTGTTAGCATAGCACTCTCATTTCCATCCCTGGGCAGGTTTCAAATAGGACGAAGGAGGATTTTAAGGTAAGTTGTAAAAATCATAGCGGGAAGGTGAGGAAATTTTATGATCTCTTCTGGCTTCATAAAACAGCTAGTTCCAGATGAGTCTGGGCTATGGGTATAATCCAGTTTGCGTATTCCTGCTCCTCTGACATAATTTCTCCATGTCACAAAATACTTCTATAAAGCCAATCTGTGCTAGATTGGATGGGAAAGATTAGGCACAGCAGAAAAGCAAATAAAAGCTTGATGCATTCAAAGAATCTTTCATTATTTGAGAAGCCTTTCCCTACCCCTTCCCTGGGTATTACTGATGGATGCAGCCTATCTGGAAAATGGACATGCTTAGGCTACTATATAGAGTAGATTTTGAGTGAGTTCTAAAAGATTTTGACTCATCCATCAATTGATTATATTGTCATTGCAACATAAGACTATTCAGCATAGAACATCTATTACTGGTGATCTGGTTGAAACATTGCCCTTGTTGTGCAGAACTATTTATCTTTGTCTCTTTGGAATGAAATGCAAAATGTTACTTATGTTGAAAAAAGGACAGATTTACTCTCAGCCTCTTAAGAAACAGGTATGTGAATCTGAAAATATTTTTTTTTAACTGGGTACATCTACAGGTTCTGAGATTTCGTCAGCAAGGCTTAATTTCCTCTTCAGCTCCAGTGAAAATAAATAGCACAGTCTGGTGCAATGCAAAGAGAGAAATGCATGTGTCCTTTCCCCGACAACTCCTCATTTTGCGTCTCCAAAAAGCATTCCCAAGGGTCGCATGGGCGTAAGGCTGAGGTTTGTTTGGGGTTTGGCTGCTCGGTGGGGTTTTGTCTGATGTGTTTTGTTTTCCAAACCGGATTATTAGAAGCTCACACCTCACGTAGTTTTTCAGAAGGGGTCCCCACGGCTTTGGGGAGCCCGGCGCCTCTGGCCGCAGCCGCTGGGTGCCAGTGCAGCGCCGGCGTGCCCAGCCCGCTCCCGCCTCTCTGGAGCCATCCCGATGCTGCTGCTTTTCCTCTCTCCCTTCTGTTCTTTCTCCCCCGCCGCCCCTTTCCCATTGAAATGCCAGGAAAGTCACCGCTGCTGGGCAAGGCTCTGGGCTCCCCGCCCCCCCCTTGTGGAGGC
>VWZY01007928.1:29871-65933 GCA_013399075.1 Chloroceryle aenea
GGGGCTGTGGGCTCTCATGGCAGCGCCCGTGCGGCTCTTTGGGTTAAAGCGGAGGCGA
The DNA here is from genome assembly GCA_013399075.1 of Chloroceryle aenea. Lineage (NCBI taxonomy): Eukaryota > Metazoa > Chordata > Aves > Coraciiformes > Cerylidae > Chloroceryle > Chloroceryle aenea. The sequence goes on from VWZY01007928.1 coordinate 29,930, forward strand.
GGCAAACAGTGAGGACATTGAGCCTAAGCTTCCTTTCCTGAATAGCTTGGCAGTATCCGAGTCTGGCTTTTCGCTGCTGCTTTGACCCTGGAGTCANTGCTACGACCCCCCAGCAGTGCTGAACGTGTTGTGACTGACAGTGCATCGCTTTTGGTTTCAGCAGCAGGAGGAACTAGAAGCACCTCTTTCTGAAACCCGGCTCCCTGTAAGTTGTTTCAAGTTGGACAGTTCAGGAATCAATGGTATATATCAAAAGGCAAAATTAGGCTGGGAGGCTGTAGATAAGGATTCCCAGAGAGTTTTTGAAGTTGGCAATGGTAGCTTATTACTTCCACAGTGCTCTTCAGCCAGCAACTTCACAGATGCTGCACCCAGTGTCTGTGAGGCAGAAAAGTACTACCTGCACCTCTAAAATAAAGAGTGAGCTACCTGCAAATAAAATGGTCTTCTCAAGTACCACAGGAAATTCATAGCAGAAAAAGAAGGCAGAACCCCCCAAATTATGCATGCCTCTGGCTACATAGATAAATTCATAAACATAACCATTAGCACGGTTATGGCAAGATATTTAGCCCAGAGTCTAATGCTAGGTGGTCTTTTGAAAGTTATTGCCTCTAGCTAGTGCTATGATACCCCTGGAGCTAGGGATTGTGAAGCTGCTGTTCAAAAGCACCTCGAAACTCCTGGAGAATTTTCCTCCATCAGATAATATGTTTTTGGGTTTCTTTAACCAAATCACACAGCCCGAACAGAGGATAGTGCTCAAGACAAAAGTTGTGTTTCTTATGCAGACTGAAAGCCTGGAGCCTGCCATCCCTGAAATGGCTGTAAACATCTCCTAATAATACTGAGGACCATAGATAGGCATCAGGAGGAGCCTAGGCTTTAAAAAGAAGTCTCTCACTGGCACATCATTTCTTCAGGAGCTGTCAGGAGCACTGTGTCTTTTGAACACTTCCCATTCACAAAAGTGAAACCATGTCATTATTTTGTATTCCCTAAGAGCCAAAAGGAGTCAGTACACCCCAGGCTGCCTTCAGAAGCAAAGATCTTGTGATCAGCAGCATCAGTGCCATAAGGGAGAAAGCAGAGAGCTGTGAATGATGGATGCCAGTCGGGTGTGGATTTGAAAAATGCCAGTGGGAATGCCTCTTGGCAGTGCTTGTGTGTCAGAAACAGGCGAAAGGGGGCATGTGCCTGACAACATGAAGTCTTCACCTCTGTTTCATAGACATCCTTCTCTAAAGGGTGAAGGCAAGAGGTGGAAGGGGAAAGGGCAAGCTGCAGAAAGTGAAGTTTAGGCACAGCACCCCAGGCTGGTGTCTTTTCCACCAGGCCACAGGGGATAATGTGTGGGGAGGAAACTCTTGCAGACCTGGTCTGTCAAGTCTTGCATTTCGGCCCTCTCTGGAATAAGCAAACAAAATCCAATCACCTCAGTTTGTTGAGATATTTTCCATTTTGCTTGCTTCTCCTCGAAGTGAAAGCCTTCATGCAGAAAGCAATGCTCTTTCTACCTGTTTTTTCTCCTCTGGAGCACAAGCCTCTTTTTAGCTGTTCTGCTTCTTGCTTTGCCCAGCCTGTCTCCAGCGTGTCAGCATGCACCATCCCTTTCCAGGGAAAGAGCACACATACTCAATGTTCTAAAGCATTAGGTTTTTTCCAGTTAGCATCCAAATAATGCTTAATTCTATTTTCCTGCCTAATTCTATTTCCATTGCTGGCCCTGATGATTATGAAGACGTTTGTGTGTAAATACAGGCGTTCTTCCCCCTTTATCATCCTGATTCCTTCAGCAGTGCTGCAATCTAGCACTTGTGACATCACAATTCATCACCGGTGACTGCATTACAGATGCAGCCAGCACCAGGCAGTCTTTAAATCAGGTGGTGGTAGCGGCAGGAGTCTGATAACGGAGCAGAAAACAGAGGCTTGTGTGCAGATGATGTGGTGGCTGCTAATCTGTGTGTGACACCAGGAATGTAAAAGCTGTGGGATGCCTAAAATGTAACACCAGGAGAAGTTTGCCTAAGCAAGCTGGAGAGTGTGATGAAAGGTGACCTTGGTTGTCCTGTACAGACAGCCTAGTTCCTGAAATGGCTGTTGCACACCCCTGATCAATCACGGTCACTTCCCACACAGGACTTCTCCCCTGATAGGTTTGCAGGACTGGGGTGGGGGTCAACTGGGAGCCAAAGTAATCTGGGGTTGGGTTTGGCTCTGCAGCACCCTTTCCTGTGGGTGAGCCTGACAGTATGCTGGAGGCTACTTGGCTTTGGCAGCTCTGTAGGGGAGTGAGAGGGAAGGATGGTGAGAGACAGCACCTCTAAAAAAGCTAAACCACGTTTGCACTTTGAAGTCTCAAATGTGAATGTAAATTGCAAATATTAAACACCGCTTCCCAGTAATGAATGTGTTTTCCATTTGTGCATCACAGTCTGTCAACACCTGAATGTTTCCATTTCCTCTTCCACTCTCTTTTCTGGTTTTCCTGAACTGCTGCCTTGGTTCACTCCTCTTCCCCCACCCCCCCTATATATCATAAATGTACCTAATAGCTGCAATAAAGTGAAATATTGTTTTCTCATAGGAGAGCAAGTAGAGAGGGAGAAAGTCCATGTGCATCACCATGATAACATGGCAGCCTTGGTTTACACTTGCACATTGTCATGATCTGAGGTGGTAGTGACCATTTCAGACATAAACTTTCTGAGAATTTGCCTGGATGGAGGAGACTGGAAGGGAGTTGGGTGCTGACCTGGTATAATGAACTGCTGCTTTGCACAAAGCTACCCACTAGAGTATCTGCAAATGTACAAATCTGTGCTGCTTAAACACACTGGTTGCATGGTTGGCTACCAGGATACCTCAACCAGCTGCTTGTGAGGTGACTTGCCATCAGAAGGCACTAGGCCCTGCACCTCACTGAAGGAAAGGGACCCAGCTGCCAGCTCAATCCTCTTGGCTCCTCTCCGTGTCCCTCTTTGCCCCTGGCAGGAGTTGATTAATTACTGCCTTAGTGGCTGTTTCAGAGGTTGTGTTCCCTCATGGTTTCAGGCATGAAGCTCTCAGATGTGGTGATCCCTCTTGCCCTGGATAGGAGGCTGCCTTTTTCTAGAGCAGTCTTTCCCCCCAGCCACCAGCACAACTACCCCTTGCTTTGCAGAGGTGGTGGCTCTGGCTATAACTGCAGTCGTGCTGGAGGACAGGGCCTATGAAAGCCATGAGGGACACGGGCATCGCTCTTGTAGGGGCATTTACCCCCTTCTCATTTACCCTTTCATTTTGGTCAGGGTAAACAAGAAGCAAAATAATGTGCACCTGATGGTACCCCGTCCTTCAGCTGGGGCATCTTGAAGGGTTGTCTTTCAATGTCCTAGGACTACCACAGTGACAGAAAATGAGCTGAGCTCTCCCCCACACACTGTTCTTTCATTTCTTCCCCATGCCCCTTCATGAAAAGTAAATGGTGGCTGAGACATTTAAAAAAAAAAAAAAAAACACCAAACCCCAAACATTTTATTTGGCCTCTGAGGTTTTCGGTTATACTTGGGCCATGTTTCTCCAGGTTTGTCAGCAGCTAGAGATTTGTCTCCTTACTGTTAACTGAGGGTGTGCTTTCCACTTGTGACTATATGGTTCAGGCTATGGAGAATTGCATAGTGTCTTGCTGATGATGAGAATGGCAGTGCTGTGTCTGTGGAATATTAACCAGAACAGAGAACTTGCCCTAAAATATCTGGAATTTCAGCCTGTGGGAAAGTGAGCTGAAATTTCCTGGGTATGTCAGCTAAATATGGATCTGTTATAAGGTCAGATGTGCTCATCATCAATATTGTTTTACACATAGCGTGGATCTAGTTTTTGGTTTTCATTCCAGGTAGATGAAGCAGTGCTAATAATGAGCCACCAGTTTGGGTCTGCTGCAGCACCGTGGTGAAAGGGTACACGGCTCACCAGGCGTTTTGCGTTGGAGGCTGTTCCTGATCACACATTTCAGCTTGAGGAATAGGCATATATGCAGAAAGAGATTGATTTTTCTCTGCTGTTTGTACAGGAGTAAACCTCACATCCCACTAAAGTCAATGCTGTTACATCAGTGTAAAAATGAAAGAAAAAATCCACAGGAAAAAAAAAACAAAAACACAAGAAAAAAGACAAATCAACCCACCACAAAATTGCAAGCAAAAGGAGGCAATGGTTTTGGTATTTCTTTTTCTGGAAACTAAAACTCTATCTTTTTTAATCTTTTAAAATGGTAATAGTTCTGCTCACAAGCAGTAAACCCAAGAGCATTCAGAGACTTTTAGCAAAGCTTAGAGTTAAAATCAAACTTCTTTTTTTTTTTTTTCTTTTTTTTCCTAAATTGCCATTTGTAGTAAAACAGACTCCAGGCAGACTCCAGGGCATGTGAAAAGGAAATTTTTCTTTGCTGGTGACTGTTTTAAGTCACATGGTGGTTTTGTCTTTATTTACTGCACCAGAAAGTACTCGTTTCTTAAAATAGCGTAGAGGGGACAGACAAACAGCCGGAGTATGGGCATTGGTGCAGTGTCAGTTTTCCAGTACAAATGTAAAGATATTAGCTATATCTGTGATATCAAAAAATACATTATCGCCTAGTGCCTCTTAAAACTAGCCAATTTATTTATATTCTTCAAGGGTTAGATGTCTATTGCCAGGATTTATGGCAAACATCTGAACTAAAGGTAGTTGTATGTTTGACAACAGAAGTGATAAAGAAGCTGTGGAGGGCAATGAAAATTGATGGGGAGAGAGAGTGATGAACAGCAAAAGTGCCATTACGGTCAAGTGATGGGGTAGAAGGTGGGAGAGAAAGAGAAATGGGCTGTTTGCAGTAATTTGGGTACCTTCAAACCACCTTGTTCAGCTGCCTTAAAACATTTACTTATTTTATTTACTGTTGCACTTCTTGGTAATGCCACTGCAGTTGAGCAGAACACCTTAAGTGTCTATGTCTGTGCCTTTTTGTTTGTGAGATGGAATGTGTTTATTTTTTCTCACTTTTCCTGAGAATAAAAGAAAAACATCCCCCGTGCAAAAAAAAAGTGGGACTGTAACTTCTAGGACAAAGAGCTAAAACTTAATGCTGGCTTTTAGCTGAAAAAATAATCTTTTAGTGAACAGGGTCAATGTGGAAGAAAGGATCTTCTTTTTAATGGCCAGAAGAGGAAAATGGACTTTTTGGAGGGTAAGTGGATTTGTTCAATGGATGTAGATTTTCCACTTGGAGCAAAGTTCACAGGAGGGACTTAAAAGTCTATTATTTTAACTCTAGAAGGGTGCAGGTGAATTGGTTTCTCTTGCAGTTTATAAAAGAAAGCAGTAAATGTTGTGGCCCCATTACATCTGCAGTACTTTTACTTGTGGCTGCCTCTGATGATAATGCAGTTACTTGTGGAGGCAGCTGGTCTTTGTCAGGCATAATGTAATCAAAATCCAGCCACTAATAAAAATGAAGGAAAGGGGAAAATTTAGCAGCCTCTCATATCACTAATGAAGTTTTGATGACTTAAGATGTCTAAAAGAGTAGATGCAGCATTTAGGGAGAGTTTTTAAAGGCTTCTTTACTGCCTGTAGCTTCTGTGACCCTAACACTGCTGCCTTGTGCTGGTAGTTGCAATAAAAATGTGAACTGTGTTATTTTATCTAGTTTAAAATATGGAGAAAAAATGAAAATACATGATGGTGGAAAGCTAACTAGAGAAACTTCAAAACAGGGGAAACTTCAGTCTGAAGAAATGATACTAGATTTGGGAAATTCTGCTAGGTGAAGTTCTGTTAAGCTCAAAGCTCTGGGTAGCACCACAAGAAAAGCCTCCTTGTTGCTTATTTCCCATTTTATTTGTTTTGATTTTTAAAATGTCAGTGAGGTAGAAGGTGGGCAGATACACTCTGTCAGACATAGCAGGAGTGGCTTAGGAAACTTCCGTGAGTGCTGCTCCTCTGCTTCAGCATAAAGTCAGCCAGCAAATTGAAATCTCCTCCAACAAGGATTTAAATTAAATTCACTCTCTTTGCACTGGGGCAAACCAGGAGCATTCTTATAATCAATTACTGTGTCTCAGCTTTGGCCATGGTAAGCTCCAGTTGAGACAATAATGAACAGATGGGGCTCATATCTGATTAAATTGCTACCTTAGTGGCATCTGTGCCATGGACTACAATGCAGGTGAGGTCACGTTTTGCATAAATCTATTGCATGATCTTAGGGAAGTCTTTCAACTGCTTTCTGCCTCAGTTTCCCTTCTTGAAGAAAGTGTTTAAAGCACAAACTCGTTTGTGCCTATTTAGGAAGAAGATTCTCTCTCAGTGGCTCAGACCTACATTTGGAGTTGCTGACACTAAAATAACGTTGGTTAGATGAGCTATTTTAGTAATGCTTTCATGCTGATGTAAAGCCCTAGTTCAGATGCTGCTATATGGGCAAAAAAAGTGTGGTTTTCTGCTGGTTATCTATGTTCTTTTTGGAAAGCAGTGTTTTTCACGTGGAAATGAGGGAGTGGTATTGCCTGCGTGGAGTGCCAAAAGTGAATGTCAGCATGCTCTGCCTCAAGCTCCGAAATGACCAGACGTAATGTGGATAGATGAGTGCCTTGCTAAACCTGAGGCAATAGATATTGCTGAGAGGAAGGGTGTATTAGCTCAAGTTTGGCTCTGTGGCCATTCAGCTTATAGATGGGCAAGTGGCAGAGTGAGCTCATATCTATGGCACATACTGTGGGAAGATATATCTTGGGTCTCAGATAGAAGGGTCTGCCTGTATAATCACACTTGAAAGCCTCTTCCAGCACAGACTGGGCTTGAACAGATCTCTAACCCTGAATGCAGTATGTTCACAATCTCACTTGTGTCTTTTAACTGCTATAATGTAATTGCTACTATTAATAATAAACTGACAGGCTCTCTTTAAATAACTTTGAGGCTGATAGACTAGTATCGGTTGGATGCTTCAAAGTTTGACAAACAGCAGGGAGAAGGAGAACAGCTCCATTCTCAGTTCCTCATGCAGAGAAGGGATGGCACTGGGAAGAGGCAATGGAGGGCTGACGTGTGGCACTGCAACACCACAGGGACTTTCTGCAGAGCATTTGCTGACTTGCCTGGTTTCTTTAGAAAAAGACACACTTTCATGGTGACAAACGAAATTTTCATCTGTGCTAGAAGTCCTCTTGGTTTGAAGAAAGGATTTCAGCTGGTATAAATTTCTGCTGCCCACATGAGTGTGGCCAGTGGTCAGCACAGACAGAGTGGGAGATGTTCAAGCTCAACCTGCCCCTCCATTTTCTCTCCTTGTGTAGCTAGGCTGCCACTCTGGTGATGAGGCAGACTACCTAAAGAGACATGCTGGCAGGTTAAGGAGGTGTCCTCAGGGAGCTGCGGTTTAGCCCAGCCCCCTCAGTGCCTGCTGTGGGGATGGTCTGCCTGTGTTGACTTTGCCTGGTTTATCCATAAATGGAGCATCTTGAAAGGGGACTTGGACAGAAGCTTAGGACCCAGGGGATCACTGGGGCAATGATCAAGAGCAAAGATGCCAGAAGGAGCAGAATGGAGGGGTGCCTGTGGGGAAAAGAAGGTACCTGTGCTCTAATGCTGTACAGGTCTCTGACAGGAGAAATCCACTCACTCCAGAAGTTTATTATGAGGGAGGGAAACCCAAATGTGACACATCTCCAAGGCTGGGAGCTAATATCTCATTTGCAAGGCTTCAGGAAGGAGCACTTGTTCCCCCTGCAACACTGCCAGCGGTAGTGTGCTTCTGCAAACTGAGTTTTGTAATAGAAAGCATGGCAACATTGACATGTTGATGCAGCACTCTGATTTTCAGTAGGCTTCCCCATTAAATGAGAGGGGGAGAACAAGATAATGAGCCAAGGAGACAGAAGCCTGGCATGGCTATAAGCCGTAAAAGAGCTCAATTGTTATCTGTGTGTTTTAACCCAAGTAGCTGAATTATTTTTTGGATGATCTGGCATGTTTATATGAGAACAAAATGAGTTTTTAGCCAGCGTGGACATTTAGAGTCATTTCTGAATCCCTTTAAAAGCTTCATTAATATCTGCAATTACAGTCAGATACAGCACACTTGACCCACTGTGCCAGTGTCACCAGGCTAAGCTGAACAAATAAAAAACTTTTTATCATGGACTCTGATCCTGCTTTGGCTACAGACACAGAGGATGAGTAGAAAAATCTCCTACCTGCACTAAGCAACTAAATCCACACAGCAGTGGTATATGTGTTCCTCTTAAAACAATTCCTGTTTGCTTATAAATGTCTCTAACACTTAAATGTGATTATGGCATTTCTGCCATATTTAAACCATTAAATTAAATGATTGTTTCCAGTGATGAAGACAATTAAGCATGCAGGACATAATGAAACTTGATAGAGCTTCGGCTGCCATCCTCCTTATTAGCGTGCCCAGCTGCGCATGTGTGTCAGCATTTTCAGATTAAAGAAGTAATTAATCTGAGCAGGGTGAACGTGAAACTCTTACTTAAGCGCACCAGCAGCTTGTGAGCCTCAGTCCCCAACCCTTTTGTTAAGGGCACAAGTCAAATTGCAAGCAGTTGTGTAAATCTGTCCTTCTCAAATCCCATACTTCTAATCCAATTTAAGAGCTGCTACTGGTGAATTCCAGCCCAGTGTCATAAATCCACATTGCCAGCAATTTATGCACATGGTGTTAACTGACATAGTGATTCATATCTGCCGTGATTAAGAGTTGAATGGCTTTATAGATCTTGATAGAGTTTCCAAGGGGTTAGATCACTACGACAACAAAATGTTTAAGAGTAGCATTTAATGTTTTTGCCCACAAACAAGCCTCCTGTGTTTGGACAAGCTCATGAAGGCTCTCAGGCGTTTGGCACAGACAGTGCTAATAGCTGCAGCAGTCGGTGCCCATTGCACTATATCAAGGCTACAAGGTTGGCAGAGCATGTTTGCAGACGTTGGTGCCTCCTGCCTTCCAAGCAGGTCCTTGGGCCATCCTTGTGCCCTATGTGAGCTAGGAAAGAAGCAGCATAGGGAGTTGCCTGCTTAACTTAGCTTTGAAAATCCTATGTTAAAGGGGTGCTATCAATGATCTCCTGAATGTACTGACACTCAGAAAGAATGGAGAAAGGTGGTTTATAAATCACCCAATATCCACTTTAGGCTGCTTTTCAATTTTCATTTCTCAGAAACACAAATTGCAGCTGTTCCTTAAGGTGTCCGATCTATCCTCTCAAGAAGCCAATTTCTTTTTTAATTTCCTCTGATGAGACTCAGAAGATGCTGGATAAAAGATGAGGTGAGTGCGTTTATTTATTTCTGAGGCAGCCTTCTATGTGAAACACGTCATGGTTTGCTTCTCTGCTGCAAATGAAAGTGCTCATCTCTTAAAGCATTCCTGATGGAAGTGTTGTCACTGAGGAGTGTAAAGCAAAGCAGACCTCTGCTCTAGCAGGGATAAAGAAAATACAATCAGTGAAATGCATAATGGAAGCAGGTGCAAAACTTGAAATTAACCAAAATATTTTGGAAGGTAAAGAAATACTAAAAAGGCCTGAGTTGCAAAGATTCTTAGAGGCATATTTTTTTGCACCTTGCTAACCTGCAGGTAGAGAAGTTCTCATTCCCAGCACACTCCCTGATAATAAAGGTATTTTATTAAAACATTAGCAGCTGGGAAGGAACTTTGCAAGATGCTGTAAGGAAACCATTTCTGCATAAATAGGATTATGTAGAACTTTTCAGTATGGTAATTTAGCTGGGGATTTAATTATTTTTTTTCAGTTGCTATGGGACTTTAAAGCCAGGGATGTAAACAGATAAATCACATTTTTGGAACCAGCTGCTGTATTGCACATCGCCAGTCGTTGCTGTCATGCAAAACTGTCCTGTCTGCAGTAGTGGTAAGGAACCAGAAAAGCAAAATGAGAACTCCTTTAGAGGTCAAAAAGGAACATTATTTCCTGATGCCTACATTAGGAATTGTACTACAAAAACTAAGGATGAGTCTCAGAGGAACCTGGTGGTAGCCTGGGTTATTTCCCTCTTTTTGTGTAGAACTTAAATGTACAGTGAAGAGTGTTGATGTTAATATATAGGTTGTTAATAGAACTGAATTTACAGAAAGACTGTATTTGACTTCTTTGTAGTCTGTTAATTATCTGTACAAACAGTCCTTACTATAAATGTGTTTACTTGAAACTACCTGAGCAGGATTTGAGGATACAGTTCAATTAATGGGTTGTCCAGGAACTATTTGTAAAGTCTTTTCCCTGTCCAGGCACCTTCCTGCTTTTGTCCTGATGCTTGCCTCTAAAGCAACCTGATGCTGTTTCCCCTGTCTGATGGGAAGTTTGACACTTCCTTTAACAAGAAGGATGGCTCAAATGGCCTCCCAGACCCTTCAAAAGCATGTTCTTCAACAAGTTTGCCATCCCTTCCTTTGTCAGGAATGGTCTTGTGAGTACAGCGCATCCCTTACTGTGTGGAAAGGGTTATGTTTGAGAGTGTGGGTTTGGCAGCAAGAGCAAAGTTTTCAAGCTCATTTTCAGAGACGAGAGCAACCAATCTTGCTGTGCTCTTGTTGAAACATAAAATTTTCTGCTTTGACTTATTTTCCCTGCAGACCACAATGAATTATAGAACAGGAAGTGAAAAAGAGGACAAAAATATAAAGGAAGTGAGGATGTATAAATAAGTAAAGAGGACAGGGAAAGAGAGGAAAGAAGAAAGGGGGATGAGGCAACTCAATTGTGGAGACCAGCAGAAGAACAATTCTGAATGCTTTGGGAGGAAAATTAGTGGGGAAAATGAGCATGTTGTGATGGAAATCTCCAGAAACCTCATAACCATGGATGCTGTAAAATAAGCTGTTTCTTCCTGTAAGCTCTTGAAGGGAAATATGCAGCACTTGATTTAGCACAGATGTACAGGGCAGTGTACATTCATGGAGAGCTGTAGATAACCACTGGAAATAAAATGATGCTTTCTCTAGCAGCTATTGGTACCTCATCCTCCCTCATTAGTCTTGTATCTGAACACCTTTTTTAAACAGATTTGCCCTCTGAAGTGCCTGGAATGGAGTAATTCTGCAAAGTGAAGACTGGAAAGAAAGGGATAAAGCTGAGGTGCTTACCTCTTTACGATCAGTGGGACTTGCCTATTTTCCCAGAGCAAGTCTGTGGTGTGGCAGTTATGCAAAACCAGGTTTCCTAGGCTGGCAACATGACTACAGGACTGCCTACAGCAATACTTATCTATGCCTTTTGGACTAACTTGACATGAGTTCTTCAGTATTATGCGTGGCAAAAATTCACACAAAGCTCTTGAGCAAGCCTGGTTAGGCTGAATAATCTGATTTTATGGTCATGTTATCAAGCTAATCTTCCAGGGCTTTGGGTTTGATTTTGTGTTTGTTTCACTGTATTAGGGAGTGACTTGGGAGTGAATTGTGGGGAGGTGAGGCTTCAGCTGCAGATTGATGATGTTTGGCCCTATAACTCTGTGCTCAACAGAGTCATATGCTTCTGTATATAGTGAAAAGGATAAATATATTGAAATGCAGCCATGGCAGGTTTAAGGCCAGGATGGCCATGAGTCTGGCATAGGATCAAGCATTTGAAGTTGCATATAATCGGTCAAGAATATAGATCCATGGTGTGACTTTTCATACTGCAGCAACACTTCATTGGCAGCAAAAGCCAGGGGGCAGAAAGAGGCAGAATGTCTCAGTGAAATGTCTGGTTAACCATATTAGAATGGGGGGGGTGTTGATGTGGGTGGGAAGTAAATGAAATTCAGTGCCCCAAAAGTTGGAGCCACTGCTCCAGAAAGTTTTGTAACAAGTACCGCAGGAGGCAGAGTGTTGCTTCTCTCTGCCTATTTCCTCGCTTCCCTACTGGGACTGTCAATTAGATCCAGCTCTGATGGTGGCTTTTTGACACTTTTGCTCACTGGGAAATGGACTCAGACTAGTATTTCATTGCATTTAGGCTTTTAAACAACATCAGAGAGAAATGTCTTTCAGCTACTCTGTCTGAACTGGATATGAGCCAGTGCTCCACACAGAAATGGCAACAAGGTTTGCCATGACTATTCCTTACTGTGTGATAGGCTTTCTGCAAATGTACCGGGCACCCCGATTTACCTATATCTAGTAGGAGTGTATGCACCTCAGATTATTTTAGGTACTGTCTCTACATCTTCAGCATTCATAGAAAAAGCCTATTAGAGGGGGAAGAGACGTGAGATTTCAACTGAAAAGAGTTTTACATCCAGTTCCCCCTGAATATGAACTAAGTTCAGCTAAATGCCATTTGTGCCTTGTACATTTGACCTTTGGTCCTTACAAAAATAAGCCTGCAATTGAGACTTTAGGCTAAGCACCCCTTTTTCAGACATCAGTTGATGCTTTACATACCTATCATATACCTATCTGTATATGCTATGTGTATGTATGTGTGGTTTACGCTCTCCGTACTTTCTGAATGTTGTACCAGTTGAAATATACTGTAGGTAGCCTCAGGATGGGATGCACTTCCATTGTATTTGTCTTAAAGACTTCCTCTCAGAGTTTTCCTGTTGCTTATACAACTATTTTCCTTGGACAAGTTATATCTGTTTCCTCTTGTGTGATCTCCTACAAACATAGAGAATAGCTTGTTCAATTTCTCTTTGCTGCCTCCATGAACTTGAAGACTGCTGTCACCCCTCCTTCCTCTACCACCAAGTGTTTTCTTGCTCTGGGAAAACAGCCCCACTTCACTCAGCTAGCAACCTGCTGTTGGAGGATTTGTTTTCTAGGCTGCTCATGATGCTCTCCTATGTTGTACCCAGTTGGTTTGTATTTGCCTTCAGGTGAGGGGTTCACAGCAATACATACAGGAGTCTGACAGAAGCTGAAGAAGAGAAAAATTATGGCACTGTCCTTCTATACCTTTGTATAATGTATACCTATTGTGTGCTATCCAGATGTCACGGACATGTGCTCTGCTTGTGAGCTGCATGAGCCCAGCTGCCTAGCAGCTCCTCCCCAGCCAATGCGTTCCTGCCTACGTGTCATGCTTTGTCCCTTTGTCCCTACTTTATCATTCTCCTTTTTGTCAGGACAATTCTGGGCTCTCCTCTGCTGTACTGGCTCCCTGTTGGGGAAGGTTCTGTGGTGCCTATGCACCGAGGTGCAGCTCTGCTTTTGGAGCATTGGGAAGCACAGCTGATTTTTTTTTTAGCTGATACATATGAGTGCACACTCACAGTGGGCTGGTCTCAAAATTCCTGCATTTATATGCAGATTCACTAATGGGATTTCTGCCAAACTAAGAACCTCTTCTATTTCAATTTTTAGGATGTGTGGATGTGCTTCCCTCGCTGCTTGACTTTATTCTATTGACTAAGTATATTAGTGATACATATGATTTTTAATTCCAGCCTTTTCCAAGCTTTCCTCTTCAGAAATTTCCAGAGAGTCTAATGGACCAGGCAAGAAAAGTGATGCCAAGAGCAGGAGGGAGAAGAGTTGATGGTGTGTGCGTGAGGAGGAAGACCATAGATATAGCTGTCTATGTGCTGACTAGCCAGGGTTTTGGGACACAGTAAGTAATACTACTATTTGCTTGGCTTATAGACAAACACAGTTTAAATTTTAATTCCAGAATCTTTTGTCATCCTTTTATACAATTTTTTAAGTCACTCAACTGCAGCAAATGAACTAAAATGGTGCCTGTCATCAAAAGGACTTAGCTTGAGCCTTGGCTGAGGAGGGGATGAACTGGTCCTGCTGAGGCACTGCACTTCCTATCTTGATGTACTTAGGGACTATGTAATCTTCCAAACACTTCAGTCTACAGCTGGGCTTTCACTGAAGAAATTAAGAACAAGGGCTTTTGAAACTGGCTACGTGGAGTAATGGGCTTCTTGCTGTCCTGTGCCTCTGGGTGTGTAACTGGAAGCAATGTAAACACATGGTTTCTAAACTGGGGTGATGAGAGGAGTAGAAAAACCATTTCTAAGTGAGGTGAGAGTTGTCCTTGACAGTGGTTGTTTATACCAGTGCTGCTACTCAAGAGAGTGGTAATATGCACCAAATTAAACAAACAAAAACATCTGTTAATGGCTTTAAATGATATCCTTCTGACTTGCTTGTGAGAGGCCACGGTTCCTGAGAAGCCATGGGAGTATATCTGTATCAGCTCAGAGTGCAAGCAGAGCTGAGTTGCAAACAGGAGTAGAAGTTTGGCACCCACTTCCTTCTGTCATACTGTAGTGGGAAATTAAATCTGTGCTTTCTCTGAAACTGCTTATTTTGGTGTCAGTTTAGGAGGAGGCATAGTCTTGATATGCAGGTCCTCACCCACAGTCATGTGACATCCAAACCTTGCCACAGTGCTATGGTTCTGGATCTGGGCTGGACGTCCAGTCTGGCCTGGTAAATAACATGAAGGTACAGAGGATGACTCATGAGTAGGGAAATTCTTCAGGCTTCTCCAGCTCTTAATAGCAGTCATGTCTGAAAATTAGACATGAACTTTCCTAAGCTTACTTTGGCTCTCATGAGGGCTGCAATAGAGTGACAAACAGCATGCTGCTTCCTTTATTGTTTCAGTTCAACAACTGTCTACAGAGAGTCACAGTCTTGTGCTTAGCATTAGACAAAATTATTAATTTCCTAGCTATACAGAAAAGTGTTTGAATCACAGATGATTAACATATGTTGTATTTTCTTTTCTAATGCCTTCCTGTCCTTTGATGGCATACCTTAGTAAATGGCATCAGAACACTTTGCTTTCAAGGCAACATCTCCCTCAGAAACCTATTATCAAGGCTATTTCAGAAAAGTTGCTCTTGCTTGGTGCATCTGGTAGACTGTCTCTAGAAGCCAAACACATCGTGGCTGCAGCAACCTGACCTCTGCTAGTCAATTTATTCCAGCTTCTAGCTATATTAAAAGAATTTTTTTTAAAGGAATCCTCTCCAGAGTGAATGCAAACCTCTTCACTCTGGGCAGTTATGCTAGGATAAAGAACTCCATAACACTTTTCCTTTAGAGATGGTTCAGTTTCTTTATAATCAAATCTGGCTGCCACACTTGATCATGGTCGGGGTATAGAGATTTTATCAGTCTGTGTTTGGCATACAGGTACTACTGCCGATTAGCACACAAGTGAGATAGGCTGGATACACCAAACTGTCATTTAAGCTACCAAATACTTCTTTTTCTTGTTCCTTGCTTGTTTTAGAGACAGGTACAAGTGGTGATTTTGTGTTCAGAGCTTTGTTCTGAGATTGAGGCAAAGATTAATTCAAGGCATTTAGCACTGCTGAATTTTAGGAATTTTCTGGTATTTTGGAATATTAATTGCCTAATCATCAGAACAGCACATGACACCTCATATAAAAGAGAAGATGATAGAGCCAGAAGGGACCATTGTCATCATTTTGTCTGATTTACTGCATGACACAGGCCCTAGGACTTTTTATATGAACTAAGACAAGACTTCAAAGAAGACAAAAAAGTCCAATCTTGATTTAATCATCAGCTACAGAGAATCAGCCAGAACACATGGTAAATTTTCCAGCAGCTAATTGCTGCCATTGTTAAACAAATAATTGCACTGCACTTCATTTCTCTTCTGTCTTCTTTCAAATTGGGTCATTTGGTCTTCTTACACCTTTGTTTGATGAATTGACAAGCACTTTAATAATGTCGTGTTCCCTATCTTGGTCCTTAAAAAATGTGATCAAGCATCACCCTTGACTTTGTCCTTGGTAGTAGACTTCTGAAGTCTCTAAGGAAAGCTAGTTGATATATTTTTTTAATTATTATGTTTGGGGATTTTTTTTTATTTTTTTTTTTCTGAGCTGTTTGTAGATGTTCATCCAGTTCTGGGCTCCCAGGTACAAGAGAGACATGGAGCTAAGGAAGAAAGTCCAGTGAAGAGCCACAAAAATTAACTCACTGGAGCGTATGTCTGTGGAAAGGCTGAGAGAGATGGGATTGTTCATTCTGGAGAAAAGAAGGCTCAGGGGTATCTCATCCATGTGTACAAATAGCTGAAGGGAGGGTACAAAGAGAACAAAAGAGAACAAACCCAAAATCTTTTCACTGCTTCCCAGTGACAGGATCAGAGGTGATGGGAAAAAACTTAAAGAACAAGAGTTTCCCTCTGAACATCGGGAAACACTTTCTTCTTGTGGGATTGATTGAGCACTGGCACAGGTTGCCTAGACAGGGGGTGGAATCTCCTTCTTTGGAGATATTCAGCACCCATTGGAATGTGGTCCTGGGTGACTGACTAGATGGCCCTGTTGGAGCAGGGGTGGTGGACCAGATGACCTTCAGAGATCCCTTCCAACTTCAGTCATTCTGTGATTCAGAGTCTTTCTTACACGACAGACAACAAGATTTAGCAGTGTTCTGTTAGGAAGTGTGTTAGGGCTAAATAGCAGACTTGCAATGAATACCACACCAGACATAGGAAATGAAGGCAGAGAGAGGTAAGTTGAGCCACAGAGGCAGGCAGAGTTAAAGCTAGGGTAGGTTCTGCTGCTCTGTTCCTTGCTCTGGCTCCACTGCATATGCCCAGAGCTGTGTTTCTTCTTATAAAAATAAGAACCAGTTGTTTCAAGGATTTCAACTAGAGCACTTCACTGTTTCCATCAGTTGATTTCCAAGCAGGTGGGAATCTGAAAAGATGGCTTACGTGGTGTCATCCAGCAGCCCAGGTGACTTACATGCTGTCATCCAGCATACCTGCCTACAGACCTTTGCTTTCTAGAAAATCAGGAACAAAGATTCATCCATTCCCTTCCCCTCACCATCACCATGCAGGAACAGGCTTGCAGAATTGAAAACTCCATTCTCAGAAGTACTTTTGAGTTGGATTGAAACCAAATGGAGGGTGGAAAATTTCCTCCAAACTCAAAGGGTAATGCTGGGAAATGAGAGAACCACCTTAAAGGGGCTTAGGGTTTGCATTTAACTGAGCTACTTTGCTGTGCCTGTCAGTTTGTTGTGCTGCAGGTTACTTTTTGTCTCGTTCAGTGGTTTATGGGTATCTAGTCAAAAGAGTGGTAAATTTTTGCTCTGAATGCAGTGTTTCAACAAAGCTCTTTATGGTGGTATAAACCTCCCGGAAATTGTGCTTTCTCTGCAGACCTAACTGAGGTTACAAATAGTACTTCTGAAATCAGCATTTAAATAACATTTCAAAACCACTAGAAACTTCATTATCCTGAATATAGAGTTTTAGCAGTCATACAAGTACTGAAAACACTGTGAAAGAAAAGTGCAGCTTTTAACTGGGAAAAAAATAACAGTACTGTCTAAATACTGTGTTGATAAACATACATTTAGGCACCAGGTACCTTTACACATCAGTGTGTTCGCTGGAACATGGTGAGGTAAGAGCAATCCAGAGGTAAGTATCCATGTAGTTGTTTCTGAAGTTACCAGAGATCATGATAAATACAGCCTTTAACAATGCAAGGGAAGACAGCTTGTGGTTACCCAGGTTCATCCAGGAATGTAGAGCAAATCCGGTGCCCACCATTAACAGAGTCACATTTTTCCACTTTAATTCCAGAAAAGTAATTCTCAGTCCCTGCAAGACTGGAGTGCACATACTCATGCACGTGTCTATATTGCTTTCCCAAATTCCTCCGGCCACAGGTATGCCAGTCTATTGGGAAAACAACTTTTTTTTTATGTGTGTTATTTTCAATGCTTTTTAATTACTCCTGTCTGCCTATTCCTGCAAGGTGTGAGGAGCAGTAATGTGGCCTGGGGCAGGATAGGGACCTGTAGCCTCTCTTCCCCATGAACCCTGTCCATCCCATTGTGGGGACATGCTGAACCATATGGAAGGGATGTAGGCATGTCCTTGGAGAGCCTCCACCTTCTTCTCCCTGCCTTCACCATGTTCTGGCATTTATGTTTGTTGGATGGTACTGTGCAGGTGTGGTGGTGCATCTTCATGGACCACATTGCAATGTCAGGACCAGCCAACATTTTGTTGTTGTTTTGGCTACAAATGCTGTGAATTTAAGATCTGGTATTTTCTTGTCCTGGTAATGGTACAGTGAGTTAGGACGACTGGGTGCTCCTTAGCCGTGCCTGAAATCCCTGTTGCCTGGGAAACTCCTGCTGCCTGGATTTTAGCCCACTCTGGAAACAGACAGAAATGCATGACAAAATCATGGCCAAATACAGAAAAGAACAATGACCAAAGTCAAACACCTTGCAATCCTATAAACACCCATCCTTAGAAGGATCAAACCAAGTGTATAGGCGTACTTGACCCCTTGCCCACACTGGTGGTGGTTTGGTGCAGGCTTCAGAGAAGGTAAAGGTCTGAGCCACAGCTGGGCCAAGGACTCCTCTAGTTTCAATCTGTTCCAAATGCCAACAGTGGAGCCGAGTGATACAGTGAACACCTGTAGAGATGAATTTGGAACACCAATCATGAGAGTAACACACAAGTAACAGGTGGCTTTTCCAAAACTCTTTTATCGAGGATCAAAGAAAGTTGTGGGTACAAGGAGTCTCATGCCCATCTTTCCATCACATGTGATTGACTGCAAGCCAAGAAAGGACAGTCTAAGTGAGCCCCTTTGAAGCTCTCCAGGATCGCACTGGGCTGTGAGTTGGCATCTTCCCATGAGCTGGGATGCCTCTTAGACTAGACTCTGACCTTCCACCTGTAAAGCTGTAAAGGAAAACACTGTCCACCTGCAAAGGCTGACAACAAAAGGAAAGCCCATCTGCTTGTAAAAGCTGATGGAGATGTAATTCTCTATACCTGGATTTTGCAAAATTCTGAAGATTGCTTGGTGCCAAAATTTACTATAATCTGCAGAAAAGGAAACTTCTTCATAGGGTAACTTCTCTATCTGTATATGTCTGTGTACATGTGTGTGATTTGCCTAGGGAACTTTGCTGGATCCTTATCTAAATCACTGTATAGGTTATAACCAGTTATTGACCGATGAAGCATTGCTATATAATCATACAGCCTAATCTTATGATTTATGGCAATAGTGTTAATGAATTTTAAACCACCGCTATCTCAGAGTTGTATAGGATGCATAATCACTCATTCCTCAACAGCAGGTAGTGCTGTAGACAGAATGGAAAGCTTGCCTCCACATCACCAGTGAGTAGAGCAATGTCATCCTTTAAACCGGTTGAGTGGAGCCAAAGTGCGAGTTGGGTTTTCACTGAGGTTGCTGAAGCACAGGCACCCTTTTGTTTCTCCCAGTGTGTTCTGGACAGACACCAAGGAGCTGGCAGAGGTGATGCTTTTTGCAGCACTCTTGGTCAATGCAGTACTTCAACTCTCAGTGAGGTAAGGCCCCTTATCCAGGTGAAACCCTGCCTGCCCCTGGGTGATCATACACACTGTGTTTTAGTCAGATGTCTCCCATCTGCCCTCCCCTTCTTTGAAAAGAGAGTTGCATATTTTGTAATTGACATTTTCTGTGCCATTTTCTTCTTTTTCAGGGCCAGATGGTGACCTGTGACCTATTCCTTCCTACCTACACCAGTGACCCTGTGGCATCATGGAAAACAGCTTCTACGAGAAGCTGTTCTCTAAAGTCAGTGAGCTCCCACAGATTGGCAGAAGTGTTTAGATTTTCTTTGATGTCATTTTTGCTTCTTTACATTCCCACCCAGGTGTTTTACTAATTCTTTGTTTCTCTATCTCCTTTACCAGAAGTTTCTGTAGGCTGTGCTTTGTTTTATTTTGTTTGGTTTTGTTTTTTTTTTTTCTATTTGGTTGGTTCTTTTGTTTGTTTGTGTTTTGTATTTTTGTTTTGTTTTCTTTGTTTGTTGTTGTTGTTGTTTTCCTTCTGCGTAAAGCGGAGTGATTCACTTTGTAGTTTCTGCTTAGTGACCTCTCCTGGCTTCTCACCTCCCCTTCTCCACTGATCAGCCCCATTGATGATTAGATACTCAGCAGAGGGGATTGGAAAGCTTTTGACACCTTACATCCCCTGCTGCTTTTGTCATTCACCTTTCACTGTCTCTTTCCTTAAAGAGCTTGAAGTATCTGGATTCTTCTACTAGAGGAAAAAGGACACATGCACTGAAATCTTAATAATTTCACCATTCTTTTGGTGTACTTTCACTTGAAATTACATTGGATAGTACTTCTTTATCCCGTCTTTAATACCTTTGGGAGTGAAGTCTTCAGCTCCTATTCAGACATCCCCTCTTTGTTCACTTAAAAACAAGGGGACAGTCGGTGAGATGCAGATGTGGTTCAGTTCAAAACCTGTCGGTCTGGCAAGTGGAATGGGCCTCACTAGCAGGTGGTGGGACTCATTTTGAAACTTCAGAAGGATTTCAAAAGGACTTTGGTGCAGGCAATGAAGCTATTGACAGTGTTAGCTGTGAACAACTGAAACACAAAGCTGAGATGGATATTTGAGCCCATAGCCAAACTCTTGTAGGACTTGGAAACATTTTTTTCCTCTGGGACTTGGTATATGGTTTCTTCAACCAAAATGTCTGATGTTGACCATGAACACTAGACTGCTGTTTGGAGTCTGTATAGCTATCTTTGCCATGTGCATATTTTACTTGGATTCTTATGAACAATAAAATAATCCAGGTAAGACTATGGAAACATATTATTCCTATTTAGGTTATTTAAATGGCTAATGCTTTCTCCAGAGAATTAAAATTGTGCATCAAAAAACCTAAGGGCTACAGTAAATCAAATGCAAATGCAGAAAAAATTGACTTTTAATACTATAATAGCAAAACGTCCTATAACTCTTCTCAAAGCCCCATGATAGGTCTTTGATGAATCCATCTGAGAAAAGAGCTGAAAATTTATTTCTAAAAGTCTAATGCACTTTTTTTTTCATTTTTGTTTCAATAAATTATATACTTGAAATATTTCCTTTGGGATTCAGTAAATAGATGAAGTAATGATGTTGGGTTTTTTTGTGTTTTTGTTTGGTTGTGTTTTGTTGTTTTGTTTTATTATTTAAATGTCTTGGAAAAAAAGGAGCTTCTGGATTATCTCATGCACTGGGAACATAAATAGCAACAGCCTTCCAGATGAAAAAAAAACTATGTACAATATGTTAAATGGTAAGCAAACCTTAGGTGTTGAGTCTCATGAGAGGTGTAAGAAAAGGAAATTCTTCTGCTGTGGTGACAACATAGATGTTTATATGTTAAAGGGCTGGCTGCACTCTTTTTAATAAATGTATCCTGGGATTTTTTTCATTTCCTCCTCTTAAAAATGCTGCACAAATTGTGGTATTTGTGTCTTCATTCATTACTTATAATAGTTCGAAGAATCATTTATCTAAAGAACTGCTTCTGTTGGATTTGCTATAAATCAAACACTATGTCGGATATTTTTATTTTTTTTCGCCTGGTCACCTGAGTTATGTGGTGTTATTCTTCTTTAGGTGACTGAAAAACTTTATAAACTGGTGACTAACTGTTAGCTTCATATAAATTCTCATGTTTGAGGTACAAATGTACATAGATCAGAAGAACAGACGTGGGGCAGCTGTACAAGTGTAGTAGTCTTTGCGTCTCTTGAATAAAATGGGAGTGAAAATTGACTAATGCATTTATATAGACAAGATTTTATGTTAAGATACCTATAGCTGCACTGAGAGCTTCTTGCAACAAAAAACCTTTTCTAGCCTGTAATATTTTCTTCAAATGTGTATTTAGAGAGTTCCATACAATATGCACTGCTAGGTAACTATGTGCCTATTAATTAACCATGTACTTCCTTAGCCATGTTCTCTTAAAAAAACCCAACAGGGGTGATGGGGGACATTTGCCTGCTCTAGAAATCCTCAGAAATTTAGAATGGAGGAAGTCTAGATTGTGTTGGTCAGAGCTCAGCAAATCAATGCTGTTGAAAGACAAAGGATGGAGTGGCAGTCCCATGGCAGCAGTACACCTTCTCGAGACTTCAGGCCAACTTGTTCTTGTAGGCTTAGCTGTATCCTAGGTCTGACTTAAAAGTGGGTTAGTCAAGTTGGTATAATGTGTGCAGCCTTGAAAGAAACACTGATATGAAATATTTTCCTTTTAATATCTTGGTACTATCAGTCCTTGGTGGAAAATAAAACAGTGTTATGCATGGGAATTCTGCTGTAAAGTACTGACATCTTGCAGGGGTTCAGGGAAGCTTATAGAAGAGTGTCTGTGCCCACTGAAGTATCTCCTGGCAGGCACAGCAGGGCTCACAGAGCTTGTGAACTCAGCTGCAGTTAAGAGGAAGTCAATGGATTGGACTATAGCCCAGCAACCTGGGTACCTAAACTCCTTACCTTTCAAAACTATGAATATTGTGTGCATGTTTTAGCGAGCTGTTCAACCTCTCCACCAGGAGGTGAAGTGTATTAGCATTTAAGTTCTTGACAAGGGTGTTATGAAGAAGAGACTCACCAAAAACCCAGTGAAGGTTTTGAGACAGTGAGAATGTGGAGATAGTAGAGCCTGCAGCCAAGGAGCAGCAGCAGTATCCTGGGCTTGGTTCAGGTTGATTATCACAAGCAGCTGCTGGCCCAAACAGTTGGGAGGGTCCACACCTGGGTTAAACATCCAAACCATCCAATGAGATATCTGATATCATACTGACATCACACTTGCTATATAAGGGGTGTGGGGTAGAAACTGGCCTGGTGTGGATCTGCTTGTTTTCAGTCTGTTTCTGTGTGCAGCTTCAGTGTGGCTAGAGCAGGGAAAATGGCATCTTGTGTGCAGGTTAGAGCCTCCTGGTGTTTATCACTGGCTTCATGTGTCATGTAAGTAGTACTGGTGTTTTCTTCTCTCTTTGTGTTGTTTTATTAAACTGCCCTTATCTCAACCCATGGGGTCTAACCTTTTTTTCCCTTCCACACTATTCTTCTTCCCATCCCACAGGAGAGGGAGAAGGGAGGGGGGGGATATCAGTGGGTGAGTGGTTGTGTGGTGTTTAGCTGCTGGCAGAGGTTAAACCATGACATGTGGCATGTAGGAAAAAATAAGGACTCTAATTCTGAGTAGTTTTGTAATCCTGAGGAAGTTGTTCTGTAAAATGAGAATTGCTTCATGGGACCTGACCTTTTGTCATATGAATTTGTGGCTCGTGCCTTTCTCACGTTTCACCCTTGACAGAAAGGGTGAAATGGTATCTTTGATTTTGGGGAGAGCCATATCATGTTTTCCTCCTTTGTGGATTCACCAGTATTTATTTACACACACATGCACACAGTGTGCCATATTGTGGTTATCTATTCAAGATCCCATTGTTACAGTGGAGCAGTGGTCTCAAGATGTATCAGGATTTTGTAGCTAATGGTGCAGTAAGCACTAAAATTGATAAACAGGTGGCTGTTTCCCAGGAGTGCAGGAGGCTACAGGCTCTGATTCTATAGTGGTAACCTGATATACACCCAGCTGGGGCTATGGGACATCCTGGTGCCTACAGAACTTCTGCCATCATGCTGTACCACAGCCTGAACAAGGTGGATGTCTTGTTTGACAACTAGCCTCATAGGGAGAGAAAGCCATGTACATCTGTATGAAGCAGCAGCAAATTTTAGTGCAAGAGCAGACCAGAAATTCCTATCAAGACCTCTGAAGTCATAGACAGGTGCTCTATTTGTTGTCTCTCACATTATTACTGAACATCTGGTTTGTATTCTTTAAGTACATGGCATTCAAATGAAGAGAGAGTAAAACAGAAACTAAATACACTGAGGTATTTCTCAGGGTTTTTGAAGACCTGTGAAGGGACTTGAAATACTGTGCTTTTGTACTTGCATACAGGCACAAATCCTACCATTCCCTCAGACTGAGCAGGAGGTTCAGAAGGACCTGTGTTAGCCCAGTGGAAAGCAGAGACCTCAAGTGGAAGTAGTTAAGCACTGGATGGTTCCGGGACAGGTGGACAGTAATGTATTGTAAAATAAGCTGGATAATACAGTAATTTGAATTTGTCAGAGTGCAGATGGAAATGGAGAGGAAATTAGAAAGCTCATGTAATCCTTTCCCCATAAAAAGCTTGGCTCAAGGTAGGTTTGGTGGAGCCCCTCTAGCCAGCTTCAATTAATGGTTCCCAAATAGCCCCCAACTTCCAAATCATGTAATGTTATAATAACTATCTGCTACTTCAAGTCACAGAAAGAATATAAAACTACTGCTGTCTTTGAAGTTCACAGTCAGGGAATCATGGTTACTAAAGACTATTAGTTATCTCAGCAGTCAAACTATGCTAGGCAAAACTCCAGTATAAATGACAGACAGCAAGTCTGATGTTATACTGCAACATTTCCTCAGAATAATATCTACAAAGAAAAAAAACTCTGTGCAAGCTCTAATCTCATTGAAACAGCCTGCAGAGGTACAAATATAAATCAAGGGTTAAGCAGAAATACGTTTTTCTGAAGAAAGTAAAGGCACTTTTGGTGTTCAATTAGCAGAATGCTAATTGGGTAAATGAGGAAGAATTAAAAGGGAAACAGAGTGTCTGTAAAAGACTGGTGGTGAAGCTGCTAGAGCTGCATATTTGACCTATGAATAGGAATTTTAAGTCAAGAGCAAAATAGGAGTTGTAACAAAGAAGTTTCTAAAAAAAACCCAAAACCCTAGGCTCCTGAGAATGAGCATACTTGGACACAAAACTGGCTATTTTAGCCAAGAATATGTGAATGCTTAGTATGTAGTGGCCTCCTTGCACTGACTGCAGTTTTAAACCTCATGACCCTGAGAGCAATATTGGATTTTTTTTCCATGTGCTTCCGATGCATCAGAGCTGAGAGCAGGCTGGGAAAGGAAGTCAAAGAGTAACTTTTTGCTCATGGGCAACCGCATTAGAAGATGTTTGGGAAGGGCTTTATTCATAAGAAATGGGACTCCACATTTCACCATGGTTACCAGGAGTATGATTTAAAAGCATGCAGCTCTTGGGCACCAGAGGTGAGGGGAGATGACAAATCTCCAAGCCCAGCCTACAGTGAAGGGAAAAGCAAAAAATATCTGAATTTGTGTTCATATTTGACACACTGCTCAGGAGGTGATGCTCTTCAGTGGTTTCAGCCTGCTGTTAGGTCAGTGATGAAAGCACTTCAACACCTTATGGCAGCACCGGGCTCTCTGAGTGCCGTGTGCATGAGGTGCTCTGAGCGAGCCCCACTTGGCACTGATAGCATGAGGCTTGCAGAGAGGTTTTGCAGACCAAGAAGGCTGCTCTGCAGAACTGTCTTGACAACACTTGCTCAGTGGCCATAAAACCCAGAAGACCACGTCCCTTTTTGTGACTGTGTGGAGTGAAACAGCTTAAGGCAGTCAAAGCATCAGCCAAGCAGAGAAAAACAAAGGCAGTGTTACAAGAGGTCTTCCAAAGCACTTGCAAAGTTAAATGAGCAGTAAATGATTCCACTCATGTGCAAAACTCATTTAGGTTATAGCTGAAAACAAGGCTCTGTGAAGCACTTCATTCTGTGTCCTCTTTTATATGTATATTATTTTAAGGACTGGAGAGAGACAAATTGATAAACACTGAGCATAGGTCCTCTGGCTCTTTAGAAGAGGAAAACACACCGTACATCACAGCAGTCCTTCATCATAAGATACTGACAGCAGGCTTGTGGTGTGTTTACAGCAGTGTTCTGTGCCTGACATATGCATATATATATAAAATTTGTTCTTAAAAATTAGTATTTTGACCTACCTATAATTTTATTTTATTTCTTGGTGTATGCCAGACACTTCTTTGGCATGTTCTGATGTTCTGTGACTTGGGATAAATTCATATTACTATATCACTTAGCTCTCTGAGGGCATGAATAAATACTAGGCTTTGCACAAGAAAAACAGGATATGTTGGTTCTTATGAGTGCCTAACTGTATGTTAGATTTGGTATGATCGATTAGGTGGATTTTGCATCTGTACATGTCTTGAAAATTCACTTCAAACATGTTTTGGAATAAAATTTGGTTTTTTTTCAGTAAAATTGATCAAGGGATCTAATTTTATGAGGTGAATTAGGGTTATGAGTTGATGGAACTGGCATATCCCTGTTTCTACCCCAGAGGTTACTGTTACAGTTACTGAGGAAATAAAATAAACCCCAAAAGAAGAGAAGTTAAATACAGTTGCATGTCTTTTAGATGTTGAATGATGATATTTTAAGAAGGTACACAAGGATCCAGCTGAAATTGGAAAAATAAGATTTAACTGCATCTGATAACATTCTTGGTTAGTGTCCTGCCTCTTGCAGCCGGCAGATGCTGTTGAGGTTTTTGCCCCTGCAGGGAGCTGTGTTTTCAAGGGCTGTGTGCCAGTGTAGCATCTGAATGCTTCTTCAATGGGCTTATCTACCCTTAGGATGAAAGACATCTAAGCTGGCCATGGCTGCACCCCAGCTGGCTCTGTGTCATACTGTGCCACAGCAAAGCAGATTACCCAAAGTCCTGTGAAACATTGTGCAGTCACCCAAGATGATCTGCTGGCACCAATCTGGAGCCAGAGGTAAGAAGCCTGGATGGGCATGAGCTGATTCCAAGGGAAGCTAGATGTGTACCACTGCACTTTGCTCCTCATTGTTTCTTGTTCCTGCTCAGCATTTAGCTAATAGACACTTGGGATAGCTTTTCTTGGAGCAGCTTCAATCAGGCAAGGCTTCCTGAAATCTCTTCCATGCCTTTGGAGACTGGGCAGGGTCTTTCCAGAGCTGGAGCTAGTCCTCATAAGCATGGCATTAGGCATACACTAATGAGCCCTGCTGGGCTTGCACAAGTTAGTCTCTGTATTTATGGCATGGTCTATCCCCAAACAGAGGTTAAAGGGAGGACAGTGTTGGTATAGTTTCCCTTTACAGAGGGAAGTTTGAAGTACAGTGAAGACAGTTTGACACTGAATGGAGATACGTACCACAACACATTCAAGAGTTTTTTACTGGAGAGTTCTGCCTTGAGAGGAAATCTGTGTGGTGCCATTTGGGTTCAAATAAATCCCACAAACCTCTTCATTTTCAGGCAGACCCCTTTCTGCCTTATGAGTGTTGCTGGCTCTGGATGCTTAGTAAGAACCAGAGGAAGAGCAATTGCATGACCCAGCTCCAGCATGCCTGGTTGAGCACTGCTGGCAGAAAAGCCCAGTAGTCAGGCTCAGTCATGCACAACCCCAGCTGAGATTGTGGCTTTGCTGATGTGCATTCTCATTCATCTTCACTGGATTAAAGCTTGTTCCAATTTGCCTATATGTACTGAAATGATGTCTCTGACTGCAGCACCAGAGCACCCTGTGTGCCATGTTCAGGTCCACACAGGAAACCTGTCCTGGGCTAAGGAACTTGGAACTTGCTTGCTTTTAAAGTAAGTGATTCATCCTTTGTTGCTGCAATGAGTTTTATACACAAACACTTATACACAATTATCAGACACATGCATATAGAGACAGTCTTGAAGTAAAAACCCTCTAATTCCCTGAATAAGACTATAGGATATAAAATATTTTCTTCCTGAAGCTTCATTTTCTTGCAAGACTGGAACCTGAGAACAATTGTTCTTTCCTGTTAAGCATGCTTGTTAGCTACTTCAGTATTAACACTAATTATTCATGATGGTTACTGATAGTTTGGTTATAGTTTTCCTTCAAAGAATATGGTGGACTTGTAGGCATTGTGGAGTCCCCCGATGTTCTCAGGAGCTGCTGCTCTGGGTTCCCTCCTCAATGGCAGGAGCATTGACAGTACAGTGCTAATCACAACCTTTTTAAAAACAATCAATCAAAAAAACCCCCAACCCCCAAACAGTTTCAAAGTACATCCTTGTTTATCATATATGTTGGGTCTGAGGGACCAATGCCCCCAAGGAGAAGTTACAGTCATACATTCTGGCATGGTTTAGACCCAACTTAGGTGAAAGACATATGCAAAATTCTGAGATGCAATTGGCTTACTCTGAAATTGAAGAGATTTGACTCTCCTAGGATCTAGATGTAGTGGAGATATGTGTTTCTAATCTAAAATAAAATATCTGAAACAGCAGCAAGAGGAAGCCAAGAATGAGTCAGGCTATCAAGGCACTCTTCAACTCCCTCTGGTCTTTCCTTTGGAACTGGCATGATTTTCAGCTGATGGCCCTGGAACTTGTTTAATGTGAAATGTTCAAGAAAATTCATTAGAAAATGGGCCAGAATAGAATTCAAAGAAAACTCAGAGGTCAGAGAAAAATGATGAATTTCCTGTAATCCTTACCCTGTACCATTAAACCTGGGAAGGCAGGTCACCTGGCACAGGAAAGCCATATCAGGCCACATGAATATTCATTTTGCTAGCATGCTAGTTTATCAAAGTCACCAAAAATCCTTCAGTGTTTGCCTTGATGGTGATGAGGAGGATTTTCAGATACAGTGACTTCATTAATAGTGCTGTGTCCCTTCTCTTGGCTCAGTGATGTTTCACTGGCAGACAGGCTCACTCAGTTAATGAGATATGACACTTGGCATGCTCCTAATAAGAAGGAGAATTGGGAAGAAATGTATGCATCACTCTGAAATGTTGCTGCAGGCCCTTTTTCTGTACATCTGGTACATATTTCTAACCTTTTGTTTTGAAGAGTAAGGTGCTGGAAATGTGGGAGTTATCGTCAGTTAGTTCTTTTCATAAAGGAGATAGTGCTGAAAATCTGTGTAATTACAGACCTATTTCAGTTTTATTCTCTGCAGTTAAATTATTTCTGTCTTTTTTGTAGTCAAAATGAACAAGTTTAATTTACAAATATTTTATTACCATTAGGGTAACTTGATTTCCATTATCATTATTTTCCAGCTGTAGAATTATTAAAAGTGACAAATGACTTTGTAGTCAGTTGCTCTTCTGAGTAAATGTCGTTTTGTGTGGTGGTTTATCTCTGCTGCCAACTGTTGATCTAATGAGAGGCAGGAGATTTTATTTGGCTTGGGTTTTTGGTTTACGTTTTTTTTTCCCCTCCTTTGGCATGCAACAGCTTTGCCTTAGTGGCAGGAAACAATTCATTTTCAAGTGAGACATCTGGAAATTTTTCTGTAATGAAAGATTTGGCATTTGGTATGGCAACATCCAGGGATCCTGCAACATGCTTTGACAGTGTTCTTATCTGTATGTTTCTACATTAATGCCAGTCTTTAACAACAACACAGAGTTGCAACAGCTTTTCCCACTTTTCTCTTGTAGACCTCTAAGGGAAGGTATGGGAATTCTGGCACTTCACACTTTTGCTAACTCCTGACTACACTTGGTCTGTGACCAAGACTTGTACAGCAATCCTGTCCAGTGAAGAGAACTACAGTGGCTTCTGTTTTAGGTACTGACCTAACATGCTCCCCAGACTCTCCCTGCCACCACTTGTAATCCTTCCCCTGGGGTCTATGCTGGTTGCTACCTCCATGGTGTTTTGGGCAGATATTGATGCTGAATGTGTGCACCAGCTCTCCCTCCCAGGGACAATGGTAGGACTGGTGATGGTGGGTTTGTATGGTGAGGACATGGGTGTAGGTGAGGATGTGGTCTGTCCCTGCTTGTCTTGCCTTGAGGTGACCATGTTGGCGTAAGTCAGCTGGGAGCATCCTGCCTTAGCAACAAGCTTCTCACCCCTTTCTCATGTATCAGCAGTAGAAAAAGTTTTGGCACTGTTCTTTGTGGCATTTCAGCATTAATATTGTTACTCCATTAACTGAACAACCCTAATTATTATGTGCATCCCTGCTGCAAATGTAGTGGGAACTTGCAGAGTCAGAGCTCAAGGGGGTGAAAAGAAACTGAGTGTGTTTTAATTTTTAACCTTAATTGACACCAAAGTGAAGTTGAACTTGTTGGCTGAGGTTGTTTGTTCATGGTGAACGTTCTCCTCAGCCCAACTGCTTACACATGCTGGAGTCTCCCACCTAAAGTCTCTGGGATTGAACCCCAGAGCTGCTCGCTGCAGGGTGACATGACTTGGTCCTCACCAGGAAGATCTTGGCATGGACTTCATGCAGCTGAACTGATGGAACTCATGTTACAAGCCATACTAGTCACCTTTCTTTCTTATGCAAGTGGAATAATAGCAAAACCCTGGGATAACTATTGCTCTATCAGTCAGTGTCAGATAGCACTTACTCTTTATGATTATAAGGCCAATATAGATCTGAAATGCCAAAAGCTTCATGTGGGAGAGAAGTGGTAAGACTTTGCTATTTGCTGCTCTGAATAGCTGGCATCAGTTACAAGCCCGGCTGAAGGATGCATTCGGGTTTTGGACAATTTAGAGTTCAGGCTCTTTGATTATTTGTTCCTACAGACAGCTGTGTTTACTCATTTTCTCCCTCTTTAAAACATGAAGTAGAAAGGCTTGGAGGCTTTTTTAGTAAAAAACGGTGGCATTAATTTTCTAAAAATGAACTTGCAAAAACATTTGATTCTACTTTTTAAATTTGCATTTCTTTAAAGCATACTGCAAAGGCCAGTGAGTGGAAATGCTGAGTGTGAGTGACTTTTCAGAGGTTTAGTCATTCGGCTTAATCTATTGTTAAAATGGTTTCTTTAGTTTGGTCCTATATTTTGAAAAAAAAAATTACATCAAAAAAATTGAAAACAATTATTACATGAAAAATGTGTAGCTAAAAACAGTAGAGAAAAGAAATCAGAGACTGAGTGGAAGGAAAATAGCGTGGTTTGGTGAAACAGTTCCAGGTATCCTGCTGCCATGGATCAGACTGGAGGCAGTTATGGCTCAGCTGTGGTGGCAAATTGCAGTGAGGAGCTTTGGGGATATGCCAAACCCCTTGCACTTTCCCTGATGTGCAGTGTTGGCCCTCAGAGAGTATTCACATGGGAACTCTGATTTGGAGACGCTGGAAATGCTGGGCAGGTGCTTTGCATAGAGAGGATGTGTTAAGGAGGATGGTGGAGGCGACTGGTGCCCCTGCCTGTCTAGGAGCAGCAGGAGCAGTGCTGCCCTGGGATGGACAGTGAGATGGGGCAGTGCATCACCAGCCAGAAATGCAGTCCTGTGGTATCTGAAGATGGAGAATCCCAGGCTGGCAGAGAGCTCAGATTGCCCGGTGAGTCCAGAGCATGGAGGCAGGTCTGAGGTCAAGCCAGGAAGGCCAGTCCCCAGGCTGGGGTCTTGATCAGTGCAGACTGCAGCCCCAGGCACGGATTTAGCTGTAATGTGGCTCAGGCAAGAAGCAGTGATGAGGGCCGAGAGATTAAATGAGTTTTCTGAGCCCTATCAGGAGAAACACTTGCATGTGAGGTATTGCTCTTTGAGCCCAGCAAGAGTTGTATGTGGATGTCCTAGTTTGATGGAGGATAATAGTCTGGAAGTTTAGGCCGTTATATTGTCATTGTAGTATTTTTTTTCAGTATTTCTTTCAATGAAGCACAATTTTTCTTCCTGCCCTCCTCAGATATCCTAGTAAACAAAACACTTTGTAACAAAGGTCAATTCCTTTGTCTCTATCTGCAAGCCAAAATCTAGTTTTCCTTATTTGGGGATGGAAATGTAGCCATTATGGCCATTATTGTTTGGTTTATGATGACATTTTTATTCAGTTCCTGGAGTTAGAGATCATCTCCGATTCAGTCTGTGAAACCCTTTGCTATTACAGACATATCCCCAATTTAAATTTACTGGAAGAGCTAAAGAGACTTCTCCCTCCTCTTTTTAGCAGCACATATACCGTGGGCTCCAACATTATACAGTGCAGTTCTATGGCTGCACAGCTGGCTGCTAGGGCAAGACCCTGTTCACCCCTCTCTGCATATTGCTTTAGCAGTAGATGGCTCTGACTGAATCCATATGAAGATAATTCTCTGATAACTGGGTCTGGGATACCTGCTGGGAGGAGGATTTGTGAGTCTAGTCTAACCACCTCTGCCTTATCCTTTCTTGACCCTGTGAACACCACTCCTGGATGTGTTCCCCCAGAGCTCAGTAGGTATCACAAGAGCAATCATGCTTTTGCAAGAAGAGCTCGGCTTCAGAGCTGTTTAATTGCATGGTGTTTAAGGCTTAAAAATTTGGCAGTGTGTTGGGTTTGGTTTGGTTGGGCTTTTTTTCTGCCGCCAAACAATTATTCACAAATGTTTCCATTATTCAGCCATCTGTAATGCATGCCTATCAAAGGAAAAGCAGTTCTATTAATAATTACTGACAGCCATGTGCAGTGATGCAGTCACTTTACAGCATTCACTCTTGGTGTAATTCCAGTCAAATGTTGTACTTCAAATGTCAGCTTGATGCTCCTGTTATAAAGAGGAATGCTTTATTACAGGAAAATAAAATTTGCTTGTAATCCAGGTCTATCGTCTGAGGTAGTGCAGGATGGCCAGGATTTTAAATTCTGGTTTAGTGTTGCTAGAATTACTTTTTTTACTCCCTTTTTTTTTTGAAGTCCCTGCATAGGCTAGGGTGGTTTCTCTGGTGGTGGGACTAGCCCAGCCACATGATTTGAAAGCTACCTGAGTAAAGACAGGGTTTAGCTATCAGATAATTTACTATGGGAGCAAAGAAGAGCCAGCTGCTTCTCATTGTCCTGTTAGAGAAAGGTGATGAAAGCATGAGATCTAATGCTGCCTTTTTCCTGCCTGTTCATGGTCTCATGGGGAGCTGGCTGCCAGGATGCCAGGTCCTTCGGACAAACGTGCACTTGGTGACATGGCTGTGCAAGTCTCTAACCTCTGGCAGTGTACTGATCCTCTCCTGGATCTTGGCAGCTTTGCTGTTGCATGGGGCAATGGGGATTTTTCTTGATAGCTCTCTTGTTGCTGTGACACAGGGCAATGGGGAGTTGGGATATTCCTGTCTGGAGAAGCATCCCTTACCCTGTCATCCTCTAGGATTTCTGCCCTGCGAGATGTGGCCATTTTTCTGCCTTCCCCAGGCAGCTGGTGCTTGTCCCTGCCCTGGGCAGCGAGGGAATGGGATGGGGATGGGGAACCAAGGCCCCAGGGCAGCCTCCTAGCTGGGGGACAGGGCAGGGGCCTGCTGGTGCTATCCTGCTGTGACTGGTGGGGAGATACAGGTTAGGGAGTTGTTTCTGAAAGCCTGGCAACACTGAGCCCAGGAGAAGCTCGTATTTTAAGGGGAGAGATGTTAAAATTTTATACATGGCTTTGCATTACATCTGACCCCCAAGGATAGATGTTACAAGCTGAGGGATGGAAACCTGCTAGGAGAAGATTAAGCACAATTTTCTGCATGCCAGAGGGGGCCTGTTTGTGAGTTGGGATTAGCTTGTTCAAATTTCTAAGCCACTTGTCCTATGGTTGTGTTTCCTGGGTTGCATAATTAACGGCATTTTTGGAGTAGCATCTGCTGCCACCCGCACTGTTGATACAGGCAGACATAAGGACCGACGTGTGCTAGCATCATGTTGTTCCCAGCTCAGATATGTGAATGCCACAAAGTGTTGCTATGATGACTTTTATTTAGCTCTCTTGTGAATAATGTTGGCCATAGAGGTTCACCAGTGCTCTTGGTTCTAAGGCTGAATAGCAGTAAAGCCTACTGCTGTTAAAACTTAGTTATAACCATGTCTGCAAGAACAGTTTATTAAATCTTTATTCAGGCTGAGTAATTATGAATGTTTCTTGCAGTGACAGGAATGTAATTTTTATGTTTGGTATCTTCTTTGTGTGTTGTATATGTTATTTGCCTAATAAATATCACAGCTTTATCCAACTATATCTCTTCTTATCAGTTCCATGGACCAGGTAACAAAATTCACTAATTCTTGGATTTGTTTCCATAGTACTCCTTGGTAAAACTCCAGGGCAGAGGGTGTTTGAGCTGCTGTGGAATGAGCCTGAATAACTTTGACAGACCTTGAAATGTATCTATATGGATTAGATTACCTCAGAAGTAAGAGGAAATTTTTATTTATTGGAGGCACTGGCCCTTTCTTACTCCTTCTGCTAGCACTGAGAAAAATGTTAAGGGTAGCATTTTGGAAAGCATACAATTAATATTACAGGGATGGTCTCAGGGCTGAGGGATCACAAAACTGGCATGCTGTATAACTTACAGTAAAATTCCACTTTGAGAAGTCCCCATTTAAAAATGCTCTTACTCAACACATCCACTGCCTCTGTGCAGAGTTATATCTGCTGACTTCAATCACGAAAATAAGTTCTTAACTACTTTTTATTCCCATCAGTCCTGCAGAGCTGATGCAGCTACAGGATTGCGGGTCAGCTCTGGAGGACTGACAGCCAAATTAAATTTCCCCTGTAGGTGCTCTGATGCAGGCTCACCAAAGCTAGAGGAGTCAAACTGTCAGACAAGTAGTTGAGAGCAGACTGGGTCTGCAGAAGAGTTGGTGGGCAGAAGAGGAGAGATTAAAGCAGCCACNAGATATGCTCTTTCTTGCTTTTATTTCTCTCATGAATATTTGTGAAATGTTGACATCAGCATTGTGAGTTTGGGTAATATTGTCAAACTGAGATAGTAAAAAATCATGAGCCAGACCTTTCTAAGCCCACTGAGACTTGCTTAAAAATTGTAATGTATGTGTTGTTTAAAAAATTGTAATGTATTTGTTGTTTTATTTCTGGTTTCCAAACTTTTGGGACACACTTATCTCAGGTTTTCTGGCCTTTTATCACTGAAACACTAAGTTGTTTTGTTTTTTCTTAATTGATACATGTGTCACCACTGCTCAACACTTTCAGCTGAAGGTTCAAGTTAACAATAAGGAAAAGTTCAATGGCTGGCAATGGTGAGCAGACAGGTGGAGATGCTTAGGTTCATGGGAGTGTGCAGGACAGGATGACTTGGCTTAGCACTGCTGAGGCCCCAGGATGGTAACTCATTGTCTCAGTGAAGGTTTTCTGATGAATTCAGTAATCCAATATTTCATTTGTGGTGTTTGGAGTGTTGCCTTCCAGACAGCATTTAGGGCTGTGCATTAATTTAAATGAATGTATGGCTGCCTGGGATGTGGAATCTCATGAGGCATGGTTTTTCCCAAATAAGTCCCCAGAAAAGATGGGCTGGACAGGAAGTTAAGACAGAGGCTTTCAGGGAAAGGTAGCAGATACTTTAAATCATTCCCATACCTTTTGTATTCTCATTTAGAAGACACCCTGGAAAGCATGAGATGAGACAGCTGTACTGGGCTCCTCTAAAACTGAGCTGAAGTGCCACTGCTGACAGAAGAGGAGAAAAAAAATCCCCTCCCTATACAGGGTGATTCCTATATTACCCCTGGCACCATCTCCCTTTTTTCCCAGGCCTGATCCCATGACTAGAGAGGGTTCCCACAAGAGAAAGGAAAATACCCTGGTGAGGGTAATGATGGCCCAGGACTCGGGACACTGGGATGCAAATCTCTGCCACAGCCATCTCTTAATCCCAGGGCTTGTCAGACCCCTGAGTCTGTAGATACCTATATGTCTGTATGTGTATTAATAAGTATGGATATTTATATGTGCACATTTTATCTCAAATGTGTTTGTTTTCACAACCTCACTTGTGAGTGTCTGAACACTGGCTACAGGAGAAGCTGGACTTTATACTCCCAGCAGCAGCAGCAGCTGTCTCTCGGTGCCCAGCTCTCCTGTCACCATTCCCAGGCTGCCATGGTGGCTGTCCCTCCTAAAGGCACGTACTTTTGGAAGCTGGCTGATAAAAACACACACACACTGAGCTCCCATGCAAACTAATTCCATGGTATGATGAGACTATTATATATATGAATAGACCTTTAAGGGATGTGTGAACTAAACCTTTTTTGATCTCCTATCTCTTCTGAACACTTCACGCTGTTGCCTCTGTCTCTTCACTCAAATTCTGCTATTTTTTTATTCACCTGCCACGTGCATGGCATATTTGAAAGAAAAAAAAAAGTTCCGAGGACCAGGACAGATGACTGATGGGGAGAAAGAGATGGAGGAAGGTGCTGTTGTGAAAGGCACACATATGTGTGTGAGGTAATGATTTTATAGCAGGTCATATAGTACCCAATTTTTCACATACTGCTCCACATGTTGGAGA
>VWZY01007928.1:67330-82496 GCA_013399075.1 Chloroceryle aenea
ACATTTTATCTCAAATGTGTTTGTTTTCACAACCTCACTTGTGAGTGTCTGAACACTGGCTACAGGAGAAGCTGGACTTTATACTCCCAGCAGCAGCAGCAGCTGTCTCTCGGTGCCCAGCTCTCCTGTCACCATTCCCAGGCTGCCATGGTGGCTGTCCCTCCTAAAGGCACGTACTTTTGGAAGCTGGCTGATAAAAACACACACACACTGAGCTCCCATGCAAACTAATTCCATGGTATGATGAGACTATTATATATATGAATAGACCTTTAAGGGATGTGTGAACTAAACCTTTTTTGATCTCCTATCTCTTCTGAACACTTCACGCTGTTGCCTCTGTCTCTTCACTCAAATTCTGCTAATTTTTTATTCACCTGCCATGTGCATGGCATATTTGAAAGAAAAAAAAAAAAAGTTCTGAGGACCAGGACAGATTACTGATGGGGAGAAAGAGATGGAGGAAGGTGCTGTTGTGAAAGGCACACATATGTGTGTGAGGTAATGATTTTATAGCAGGTCATATAGTACCCAATTTTTCACATACTGCTCCAGATGTTGGAGACAAGTGGAAATATAAGACACTGAGTGTTGTTGCAGAAAAAGTATAATCAAGCCACACTCTAAACACTGAAGGCAAATTAAAAAGCGATTCCCATAGGTATTAAGTGAGGAAGTGAGCAAATAACAAACTTATAATTGTTTTCTTTTGGTGTTTGGTTTGGTTTGGTTTGTTTGTGGTTGTTTGTTTGCTGTGGGTTTTTGGGTGTTGTTTTGTTTTGTTTGGGTTTTTTTTGTTTGTTTCTAATTCTTCCATGCAAGTGAGGATAGTAAGAACTACAACTGGCTCAGTAATAAAATGATATTTTCATCTTGGATGTGATTGTAGGCAGGAATAAGAATCTACCTAAGGGAGGGGCTTGGTAGAACCAAGACCTCTGAAATTACTTTGTTGGGCTCTCATCCCCTTTTTCCTCTGAATAAGATGGCACTGTGTCCTGCAATGTGTACAAACTGCAAAGCTTTGGGACTCCCCTTTGTCTCAGAATTATTTGCAATCCTTTTTTTCAGTAGATCTGGAAAAATATCATGACATTACAGGAGGGTACCCTTTGGATGAACTGTAGGGAGGGCATCTGACTCTGGGTTGTGATGTTTTTAATGTAGAGCAAGAATTAGGTTAGGCACCAAAAGCTGCCTATAATAAACAGTTGCTATTGTCTCCCTTTGGTATTTTGTTATAAATAAGCTATTGTATAAAATGCAGTGTTGCAGCCATCCCCTTTGTACGGTAGAGGAGGTAAACTTGATAGTACTGAGGAGAAATTGCAAAAAAGCTTGATAAAAGCACTTCTGGTTTTGCACTGTACAGAGCAATAGGGCTGTGAGCATGTGAACTACTGAAGCCTGCTTCCCTATGGCATGCCTCTCGTGGCTGACAGACTTCTTAATTGAATTTTATCCTAAAGCAGTAGGATGAGGTCACCAGAGTCTTTCAGACACCAGAGCGTCTACTCGGGAGAACACTGTGAGGAGAAATGTTCAGATGAGTAGGTGCCCATTTGGGAGCAAAACTGGGGCTTCAGAGCAGGTTTTCTGGTGCCCAATAAGGCACAAATTGTGGATGTATCTATTTTCAGAGCTTGGGCATCTGCAGTAGTTCTCTTCATGGATTCCCCACCTCAGCCTGCCTTGAGTCATGTCCCTCTCTCACTTTCACAATGTTCTAAGGCACAGAGTATCTCTGGGGTTTTGACCCATCATGAGTTCAGCAGGCATCAATCCCTAGCATCAGAAATACTCATAATGGGACCCTGATTTCATATGCTAAAAGTTGGCTAAAAGTCAGGGAAGTTTTAGGGGATTTGTTGCTGCTTTGTGTTGTTTGTGCATCCTGTGGCCAGAAGACAATGATAGTAGCAAAAGCCTCAAAGCTGAGCAGTGAAGTATTTAGCACTGGGGAACAGAATAAAGATGGTAACTTTTAAAATCATAAGTATTGTTTTCTCCCATCACATTCTGGAATTACTCCTGGCTGGTGTGTGCAACCTGTAGCAGTGTGGGAGATGCTCAGGAGGCCACCAAGCTAGTCAGACAGAAGGTGTGGGGATCGTACACCAGGCCTCAGAGAGCCCAAGGCATTTCTGTGACACAGTTGCCATGTTGGAAAGCTATGAGCAAAAGAAGCTGCTCGAAGTGCACTGGGCTTGAGCTGCTCAAGAAGGCAGAGCACTCCCATTTGGTCTTTGCAAAATTACATTTTGGAAGCATTTTCTGGCCATTTGGGTCTCTGCTCTTGCCCTGACCATTAAATACTGCCACTGAGGGTGGCTGCAATATACTTCAGCCACAGGCAGGAGATTTAAAGGGGGGAGCAGGGACCTTAACTCAAACTTCCTTGCTCCTGTCACCTTGTAACGCTGCTTGTAAGTTATTTTTATGTCAACCTTACATACTTTATTATTCACAGTAGTGTTCAGTTTAATGTAGAGTGACCAGATGCCCTAGCATGACTCTAATAGTCTTTAGCCTTAATTAAATGTCCTCTGTGTGTCTGTTTTTTCTTGCTGGTTTTTGAAGTCCCAGGAATTCAATACAGTTTTCATTTTCTTGTTATTAGCAAACATTGCTTCATATTTGGCCTTACAGTTTTATTATACAGTCAGCTGTAGAGCTTAAAATTGCATTATAAGGCTCCCTTGAATACCCTGGTTTTCAATATACGCTCCCTTCTGTAGCACTGTGTTTCTGAAGCTTGTGCTATTACACAGTGATAATGCACAATTTTATATTTTACAATCATCAACTGTAAAAATAAGACAGTAAAAGTTTGTAATTTACAAGTCTATAAATGACATCTGCAGATCTTATGGGTTTAAAGATGTATTGATTCAGATTCACATATATATCAGTCTGAGACAGAATCTATTAGGTTCTGCATATATGCAGCATATTGCTTCCATTTACATTTGATGCTGTCATGTCTTTTAGGGAAAACATAAAAAAGAAGGGGGGGAAAAGGAGTATGGACTCTGATAACTACACCAGATGTTTTCTGAATATGCTAAGTCATAGGGGTTCAACAGACATGAAATGGCAGCAGAAACAGGCCCAAATCTTGCAAGTACATAGGGATGTGCTTTGAATTTACACATCTGAATAGTTGTGTGGATTTTAATGGAAGTGTTCATGGATGTCATGCTAAGGATGTGCATGAGAGGGTGAAGGACTGCATGATAAAGAATGGTTTATCTTCAATCCAGTAATTAATTGCATGTGTATGTGGGCACCCATGAGTTGGTCCATGAATTACTTGCAAGACCATTGAGCAGTATTGCAAAATCAAGAGTGTGATTGGAAGAATTTACACAGAATTTCACACAGAATTATAGAGGCTGGAATAGACCTTTGAGATCATCAAGTCCAGCTTAAAACCTGACACCACACCACCTAGGTAGAGCATGTCACTAAGTGCCACGTCCAATCTTTCCTTAAACACCACAAGGGATGGCAATGAGCAGGCTACCCTCAAAAACTTTGCTTTTAACCATCTGGAGAGTGGATAGAAAGTGGGCAGAAAGAAAAATATATCAGAGCCTGTGCCTGCCAACACATGTAGCTGATCCGTCCTTTAGATTCAGTTGCGCCATTGGAGGTTATTACTCCCATGCAGTTAACCAAATTCACTTGTTTACACAGTTCTTATCGAGCCAGCTGATGTTGGCACAGCACACAGGGAGGACCTGGGCTGTCCAGACAGTGGGGTGGGCTGGTCTGCCTTGTGGGATGTGCTGAGGTTGAGCTTGGGTGAGAATGGCAGCCCCAAGCCAGTGATGTATGAGGGGGCAATGCTACAGGTAAATGAGGGGTGCCCCTGCTCACCCTGGGACTGCACCTACCATAAAAATAGGTGAGAAAGTTTTTCAGGCAGTGATGTTTTCAGAAAGGTGGTCTCAAGGCAGCTACTTAACAGCAGCTTGCAGGAGATGACATGGTCTTCATCTCACAGAGATGGACTTTCTGAGGAGGAGGAAGGGAAGTGTCCTGTGGTGTAGCTACCACAGTGCCTAACTGCTGAATCCTGAGGAGTACAGCACCCTTTCGAAGATAATAATGTTTGTAAGGTGTAACTGTGAGCTTCCACACTCAAGAAGATTACTTTGGAAGATTTTTAATGTTTCATCAATCATGAAAGCAAGGCCAAAGAGGAAAATACCATGGGAGAGACAACTGACTGTTGCAGGTGAAAAAGATTGACAATATCATTTATTCAGATAACTATTACAATAGATACATTGTAATTTGAAAGAAAACAACAAAAAAATAAACCCAAAACAACCAAACAACAAAAACCCACAAATAAACAAAACCAAAACAACCAAAAAAACCCCACACCCCCTCTTGTTTTAAACAAGAGGAAAGGTGAAGATGCTTTCAGAAAGGTGAATCTTGGTGTACAACAGAAAACACTGCTGTACTGGTGCAAGTGTTTTTGGAGAAAGAGGCAGGGAAGTCTTGGGGCGTAAAATCAATGAACAATTGTGATTTCACTCCGATTGTTTTACACTCAGTCTTAAGAGCACATTTCCAGTCTGAAAAAAGGTCTGATATCTGATCAGCAAAGGAGAATATTATTGATTTTCAAACATTCTCTGAAGAAATACCTTTTTCCAAATACTTATGGTAGTTCATATAAAAATATTCTGGACAGAGTAAGCGTGCACTCATTTGATTAAAAAGGCATCAATTTTTCATTATTCCAGTTTTAGAAATCACCATATTTCTACT
Source organism: Chloroceryle aenea (assembly GCA_013399075.1). NCBI lineage: Eukaryota > Metazoa > Chordata > Aves > Coraciiformes > Cerylidae > Chloroceryle > Chloroceryle aenea. Next base: position 72,119 of record VWZY01007928.1, read on the forward strand.
ATTAAATATCTCTGTATAGCAGTACAGTGTAATTGATTGGACACGTGTTCATCTATGCCAGAGCAGTTCATTGCAAACCTATTTATTGTCCTGCAAAGCAACTGCATTGTAACATATTTTTTTCCTTCCTGCGCTCTCCCAGGCTGTGGGACACAGTGGTGTTCAAAGAATAGACCCATTTATTTAACTGAATAGGTGCTTGCAACTAAATGTATGGCATCATTATCATTAGTTTCAGTTCCATCAACAGGGTGTCATTATCACATTTAACTTAATTAGTATGGAAGCTCTCTTAAAAGAACGCTTCATAAAGAGGGATGCAGTAAATGTATTCTTGACTTCTAATAAATAAACCAATAGGGTAATGCACAGTGAAGAATTTATACAATAGCTGCTGGAGTGGAAGGCAGGCAAAGTAAAGTGTTCACGCTTAGGGCGAGGAGCTGGCAGGAGAGTGGCAAAGACAAGCTCACCTAGCAGCTGCTTATCATGAATGTATTATGGCATGACATTATCTTTTCAGGTGTGCTCCAGAGGAGGGGTGTAGCTTGAGGAGGGTTGTAACTTCAGGAGGATGAGCAGCACAGGTGGTCATTGGTGCAGCTACGAAATTCGTGTGCCTTTGCTTGTGAGCACACTTGTCCTATTGCACTTTTCAGGGTGGTAAGGCAGTAGTCATTTCTGAACTGCTGCAGCATGTGCAGAGGAGTTACTTGTACTGTTAACTCCTAGTGGGGTTTTGTAATCTAACAATTCATCTACAGCTATGGAAAATGTGAAATGTTCCATTTCAGCATACTGGCTTTCCTGGTCGACCTATATACCCTTCTCCCTTCCCTGCTCCACTCCTGAGACCATGGCTCAGAGCTCTGTCAGGAGTTACTGCTGTGAGGCGCGCACATCTGCTTGTGACATACTTTGGAGGGGTTTTTCTCCATTGTAAGTATACACAGATGAGCTGTCTAATGAGCAATTAAAAAGATAGCCGAAGACCTTACCCAGCTGAACAGGCATGCATCCCCTTTCACCCAGTATCCTCTTTTCTTACTCAGAGACAATAGAGAGCCTTTGAATTTTTCTTTGCGTTTTTCCAAAATGCTGCATTTGAATACCAGCCTCGTTTTTTCCAAGTTAGGCACAGGCACTCAAAAATGCTCAAAACAAACAGAGCAGCTCTGTTTTTTAACTTGCTTTTCAAAGGACAGGAAGATAGTACGGTCATGTTCTGGGTGAGTAATAATTTGTGTGGCTGTTTGGCTTTTCCTCCATAATAATCTATTGATTGGGTTTTGCAGAGATGTTGGGGAATTTACCTTCCTGGAACTTGCAAAGCAATGAGTAGATGGAAGGGCTCGGTCTAAGCACAACACTAATTAGACTCCGGGGAGTGAACAGACCAGGGAGAAGCAGGGAAAAAGATTACGAGTGTCACAAATGTGGGAAAAGATTCAACTGGACTTTGTATGAGAATGGGTCTGTAGGAATCCTGGCTTTGTTAATTCAGCATCTTAACTGCCTTCTGTTGTTTGGGTGTTTACAGTTCAGTCGAGTTCCCATTTTCCAGCTTTTCCTTGTAATAGGTTGCTCCAGAATTGTCCTGTTTGGTTTGTTGTGGTGGGTTTTTTTTTGTTTATTTGAGTTTTTTGTGGTGTGGTGGTGGTGGTGTTGTTTATTATTGGGTTTTGTTTGTTTGTTTTGGGGGGGTTGTTTGGTTTGGGGTTTTTTCTCCCCCCCCCTTTAATTCAGTCAGAGATCAGCTAATCGAGAAAGGCCTAAAGAAAACAAGTAAGAGAGCCATAAAAATATGTAAGCTGACATTTCTGACAATGAAGGTAATGGAAAAAAAAATTCCCTGTAGGCCTTCTTAGCTATTGGGCCCTCTCAAATTTGCTCTTCCCTCATTTTGTTGAATATCATTATTTAAACCTCTTCCAAAGAGGCCTTGAAATCACTTCAAAAGTATAAGAAAATTGCAATCTACTTTTCTTCCAGCAGAGGCAGTTTTGTTGTATGTGTTTAATCACGGGGCTCAAATGAAGTGTAGCAGGACTGATGTGGAGAGCTGCTGCTGCTGGCTCCTCGTGGTGGGATCCAGCCCTTAGTGCTCAGTTTGGATACATACCTGGGCACCTGCATCAGTAGTGAGGACAGAATGGCTACAGATACACCTTGAGAGAGGGCAGGAACTCCAGGAATGACAACTCAGTCTTAGCTAGGATATGTTGAAGGTTATCTGAGAGAGGTGAGCTCAGAGATAACTGAAGCTGGAGGAAAAGTAATTAAAATGAATCTGGATCCATTAAAGATTATTTTTTTTTTCTACAGTGTATTTCACATCTTCCAGATGGTTAAAGATAACTTGTCTGCTTTCACAATAGCAGAAGGTCCAGGATTCACTGGATTTAACAGCCAAGCTATAAGCAGGCACAGGACAGAGTTCATGTCTGAGTGTAATGGGCAATATGTCAGAATACTTCTGCTTGAGATTGCAAGAAGCTGGGAGAAAAATTGGGGACACTAGGACAAACTATTGCTAGAGTAAAAGTCCAATAAGAAGTAGAAGGAATAGTTTTCTGAAACACTTGAAACTAACTGTCTTAATCTTTTACGACAGGGGAAATGCATTGGAAGGTGGTGAACTTTTCTTTCTCGTTTTGATCAGTAATAACAAGAGGGAACATTTGTACTTTGTCATCCTCACATCTGGTTAAACTGACAACCCCCAAGACAATTCTTTTTTACTGTTAAATTGTATTTTACTGATCCCATGTTCATGGAAAGCAAGCTGTCAAAATAAGTATTGAACAAAAGAACAGCTCCTTAGGTAAACTGGACTTGAACCCTTGGCATAGATAAAATAGGTAGAGCTGAAGTATTTGAGATAGTAAGCTCCTGAGGAGCCACAGGTGCACTACAGAAGAATGATGAATATCTGAGAAACTTCAACAGTTTCTGAAAGAGTCTGCAGCTAAGCTGCCTTCATCACAGGTAAATGACTCAGTGAGATCAGGATGAATTTACTTTATCGAGACTGATCCTGAATTCTTAATCCTAAATTGTTTGCCCAAAGCTGCTACATCCACTGAAATCAGGAGGATATAGGTTAAACTAAATAAGGTGCATGCTGTTTCTGATGTGAAAATTAATGAAATTATTTTGAACACAACATGAACAAGTCCCAGTGTTTGGGGTTTTTTTCTGATTAATTTTAGTACCTTAGGAATCACAAATGAAAGTGCAGTCAGAAAGCCAGGGGAATTAAATAGTGACTCTATGTTTTTTGGCTTCTATTTAAATGCACTAACTGGAACTTGACTTGAAGTAGGCATTTTGTCCATTGTACAGCACTACACCACAATCCATGGAGTTTACAGGTGCTAAATAAGCCGTGGTAAGATACCACCTTGTTTCTTAATTTTGAAAGCAGCATGTTGAAATTGGTGAGGAGAAACAGCTTGTTTCAAAATTGTGTGAGAGAGGGTTGCAGACTTCAAAGAGATTATCTTTCCCTATCCCCTGGATTCCCGTTAGATCTCAGTTAATCTGCCTCTTGGGTTTGCTGCTCCGAGAATGAGAACCAGCCCGTGTGCTAGCTCTCAGTCACTCCTGCAAGCAGGCTGCTGGCTAGAGAGTAGCTCTCTGTGCATGTGCTCAGTGCACGTGTGTTCAGTGTAAACTGAGATTAGACAGGAATGGTGGGTCTTGTCAGATCCTGTGGTGCTTCCTTATAGAAAGTGACCGCTTCTTGTCTTTATACATAATTGTCTGTTGATCCAAATGTGAGTCCCATAGTGGAGCATCCACATTCTCCAACTCTGCTGCTTGTATCTATGACGCACTGCAAGGCACCTCGCTATGCTTAGAACAGTAAATAGCTGCAGAGGGTTGCAATTTGGTGTTTAATGTTGATTTCTCTCTTTATTCCTTCAAAAGCTAAGGGTGCCTCTGGCTCTTCTTACTATGAAAAAAATGAAACAAATCCCTTTATTTGGGGAAAGAATTAACAGCCATTTTTCCTTTTCACCATGCAAAGCCCCATGCATCCTAGCTCTCTCTTTCTCACTGATGAGATAAAATGTCTTTTGTCTCTACAGCCTAATAGGAAGGCTTCCTCAACTGTATTTATACTGAAGTGGGCAATTGCTGCACCAGTTAGTTTTATAGCAACAGCAAGTGCTACATCAACCAAAATTATGCAAACTGTATTTGCCATCCACAGCTTCATTGCTACTGAACTAACAAAATATCTAAGCTAAATCCATAATATGTCCATTTTACAAATGTACAGTAGTCTAACAATTTAATAATAAGTCAAGGTCTTGCACATGTTGGGGAGCGGGTCTTAAACTATAATCAACTTCAGTAACTAATTTAGTCAAGGAAACATACACGCCCTAAGGGAAAATGTATTAGCAGATTAATTCATTGTGATGAAGTAATCTTCCTTATGAAAAGGAAAATTAAAATGAGCATGATGTTATTCCTTTTGTATGTGTTATCTTTCCTGTATTTATATTTGGCCTTGTGGAATGCATGCAGATTATGAAGAAAAGTATATGTGGCAGCAGTGTGCAAAGTGGCTGCTCCCCCAGCATTGTTAAGAGGCTCATCCTCTCAGGCAAAGATGTATGGTAGGTTTCGTAACGTGCCTTGTGACCCAAAGAACCTGCTCAACAGCTAAACGTTTTGCAAGAGAAATCTCTAAACTGAGCTCTTCCAGTAAGACCCCCCACAAGCAACTACCAGGTTCTCAGGTCTGATGATTGTCTGTGGTACAGAGGAGAGCTCACATGCAAATGTCTGAGAGCTTTACAGAGCAACATCTACATCCTGAGATGACTCCAGAGGTGAACAGAGAGCTAATGAAGATTTTGGAGGACTACTGTAGTGTGCTCTCCATAGCTTCTGCTTCCCAGGAGGGAAGTGCATGCTGCACCTGCCTGAGCCTCAGAGCTGTCAGTGAGTGTCACTGCATGTGAGCTGTATTACAGCCCAACTCCTGATGGCATTCCTGAATACCTACCAGCATGCAGAGCTCTGCTAAGCATAAAGAGGTTTCCTCTGGCCACCCATCACAATGCTATACTGGATAACTGAGGTGATATAAATAGGCAAAGATGCTGGGGGAGGCCCTTCCAGTCAACTCAGTAGATAGTACTCTGAAAATGTACTAAAGATATGGTCATGGTATAAGGCTTCTTTTCTGCAAGTTCCCTTTGTTACTCTTGCAGCACCTTGGTGAACATGAGCTGTTTCTATACAGTGAAAAAGATCTTGCTTTAGCTAAAAACCTTTACCTGGTGTTTATTTTTCAAGGAATAAAAAAGCATTCCTTGCCAGGAATGAATAATACTGGCTACCTCAGGAGCATATGGACACTTCTTATGGCTCTATTTGTTATTAATTTTTATGGAGTGACAAAGAGGTGAATTGCTTTAGAAGCATAATAAAGCCTTGCCCAACAAAACTTAATTCTGGTCAGCTCTGCTACAGACTAATACATAGCCAATTTTAGGAGTAAATGTCTTTTAAACATAGAAGGGCAATAATCACCCATATTATTGAGCTTCCAGACATTAATCTTCTTGTCTGTAGATCCAGCGTTCTTTGGAGCAACGAGTTCTAGTGACCTCCTGTAGGTCAAGAATTAAATTTTTACATATAGCTGTGAAATTTAGCAGGGTACTGTCCCAGGAAATACTGTTGTTGTTCATGGTTTTGAACAGGTAATCAGGTGTGTGCAAAATACATAATATAGCAGAATATACAGAACATTTGTGGAAGCCTTGATCCAAAGGTGAAATATTCATGTCTTTCAGTTTGTCCTTGAGTTGTCTTCCGTGCAAAATTGTTTGCCATGGAATTATTCAATGACAGTGAGCAAGGACTGTTCCTCAGCTGACTTGAGCTTCAATTTGTAACCTTACTGGAAAACGGGTTAAGCAGGTCATGGTACTGAATGTATCCCAGCTGCTACCACACTCTAAATCAGAAGGTACTATCCCTTAATAGTAGGGGAAAGTGACAACAGCTTTTGACATAATGCAGTGGGGTTGATTGCTAAGTGTTTGTGGTACTGGTTGATATCTATGGAGGTCTGGTGTATTTGCTAGTATGATTTGGCTTTTCTAGCCATATATCTGCAAAACTGCTGATTAACCTTACTTTGCTAAGCAAGAAGTGTCCTTAGTGCACCTGGCTGAGAACAGCTTGTTGGTGCTACTAAGGTACAAGAGAGCTTCTTAAGAGGACGTGGTAGAGATGGAGGATCTTCTGCAAAAAAGTCACTGCCCGAACTCACCAAGCTGCGAGAGAAAAACTAGCTGAACATCATTCTCATTACAGTTGGACCTGAGAAAACAGGACACACCCCACGTATTTACACAGAGCAGGCTGGGCTGGTGCTGGCTCACAGGGAATGCAAACCTTGTGCTGTGAGGCAGGCAGAGGTTTTTCTGGTGTGGCCAAACTGATTGCAGGTGTACTGATGAAGGGTGGGATTTGGTGCCACCTTAGTTGAGACACCACCCTTGAAGTGGAAGGTGCAGTGCTGAGCGAGCACAGGCAACGCTTGAAGCCAGCAGCAGGCACTGTCTCATGCTGCAGGTGAGGCTGGGAGCTGCACCTCTGGGCTCAGCTCTGCAGGATGTGATGGTGAACAGTGGGAAAGCTGAGGTACCCATTCAGTCATCCTTGATATGGGCTTTCTTAGCCCTGGTGCTGCTGTTCCTCGTTGTGTACTGAAGTTTTGGACCATGGGTTGGGGCTTTGTGTTTTCCTTCTGCTTTTCCCTTGCTTCTGTCCCATTGATACATTTTCTTAACCTAGACAGACTTGGCCCATCCCTCTGCCTCTTCTTGGGCAACTTCGTCCCCAGATGAGAGAAGATAGGTTCTGGAGTTTCAGACAGTTCAGCTACACTTTAATATGTCTCTTACCTGTGCAGGGACAAGGTGATGGCATCTTACAGCATGGTGACTTTCGGTGCCTGGCTCCCTAGGGTCTTCACATGACATAGTCTGTCTAATTAGCAAGCTATTTCTCTATCCTTTGTGACCATAGCAAAAAGAGGAAAAGGTGGCAATTCAGTGCTGACTGTTGTCATGGCTCCTGCAATGTTCTTGATGCCATGCAGGAGAAAATGGAGACAGGACTGTTCTTGGTAGCCTGAGATAGAGGTGATCTCTGCTGCTTTTGCAGCTTGCAGCAGCCTGGCATCGTGTTTACAAGATCTTCTGTTAATCTGATGGTGGGCCTCCGTTTTTGGGGTTTTTTTTTCTGTCCTGTCAGGGATATTTTTTAGAAGGATGTAGCTGGACAAAATACTTGTCTTTCTCTGAAGGATGTCTCTCATCTCACCACAGAGTAAGGGAATATGGCTTGTGATCCACAAAGGATCTTGCACTGAGCAGGAGCACAATCTAACAGCAAGGTGCTTTTGTACTTCACACAATGACTGTAGCTGAAAATATTCACCAGAGCACTGGTCCAGTAGAAAGCATATTAACCCCAACAGGTCACTGTGCTCTGACTTACGTATTACACTCACCTGCTTTGCGAATAACTCTATTCCCTTGCACCCTGAGGAAAGTTAAGGCAACCTGTAAAAAGTAGTGAGCAATCAAAGCACCCATGCTTTACTATGAAGTGAGAGAAAATATCCTCTCTAATGTTGCCTCTGCTCTTATAAGCTTGACAGTAACTTTTCTGTTCTGTATAACTTTGTCCTATCTCCATCAGGACATCAGCCCTCACCCCTGCTATCAGAGAGGTTTTATGTGGAGCACAAAGCAATGTAGCTCCTTTTGTTTTTGTATCAACAGTTCTCTTGCTGTAAACCAAAGCAGTGAACTAACAGGATTTAATGACTAGTGTTGGAATTTCATGGCAGACCCCCTGGGGCACACCAGCTCTGCTCCCGATGGCAGCATTTTTTTTTTCCCTTGATTTTAAGTGTGAGCATGCATCCCCAGCATGCAGGATACTGGAACAGAATTGACAGAGTTAATTTACACACTGGTTGGTCTTGATCCCTTTCAAGCAAAGAGGTAAAATTTTCATGAGGCAATGGATGCATATATGGGGATGGGGGAGATTTATGCTCTTTCAGCCTGCAGAATCCCAGGAGACTTTCACATAAACATCTAGGCTTCAGGTCCTTATTAGGAAGTTCTAGGCTGATAAAAACACTTGATATGTTAAATTTCATTAAGAAAGTTAAAACTTTCTTCTTGTCTGTGCTTGTACAAACCTAGAGTATCTCTCGTGGCTGGGAAGCATTTCCCCTTGGGTTACAATTCAGACTGAAAGCTGATATAAGAATCTCTACCTTAGGGAAGAAATGAAAGAATGAGACAAAACTGCTGTGTTGAAGTACTGGGAGGGGTGCAGATATTTCCAAAGTAATCTCTTATGCTTTGTTACTGGATACTGTGGGACATGGGACATATCTGTGCCAGGTTTTACATACCATATGATGACCCTGTAGCATTTTGGCAGTGGTTTAGCTGGCCCTGCTTTAGCAGTGGCTTGAGGATTTTTTGTGATACCAGGCTTGCTACAGGTGGCCTGAAGTCTCCACCATGATGACCATCCCACCTTCTCTGCTCTGCCCTGTGTCAGGGTGCAGTCGAGAAGCCCTGTGAGTTTCATGAAAGTTAATGTGTGCTGTTTCAAATCTCTGTCCAGAACTTTGACCTGAGATGTATTTTCTCCCCATGTTTTGAGCAGGTTGTACCTGCATCCTCCAGCAGTGGTGAGAGCACAGCAGACTACATCACCCACAGCACAGATCTCTGTCCAGTTCTGAGAGAAAGGCAGGTGAGAAGTGCAGGGAAAAGAGGATGAATGAAGAAATTAGTCACCCTGAGACAAATGTGATATGATGGGCAAGATTAACTTACATAAAGGGATTGACTAAGGTAATAGAAGCATAAGCCAAGCAAGATGTTTTTAATGTGGTGCACAAACCCATTAATCAGACTAAAATGTTGTTTCCCTAACATTCTGTGCCCTACACAGTACACAAGGTCTATAAATCTGTCTGATCTATAGGGATAATTTGTGGGTCAGTATAAGCAGAGAACGCAACATCAAATAGAAGAAAGCAACTGCCAGTAAAATCCGTGATTTAGTAGTACTGAAAAAAACCCACACAGACTGCTGGGAATAACAGCTCTAAAATGTTTGCACAGTGGCCCTCTTTTTGAGGCATCCAGTTATAAAATATGTTTCCTTATCAAAGTCTTATAGCTGAGCAGCTTTGATAGTACGGATTGCAAGTTACTGTCGGTTTCTTGAGCTTGCTTCTTTTTATTAGTTATGGAAGACCCTGAGTTAGAGGATAATGAAAGGACCATTTCAAGGAATTATTTGGATATGTAGTCCTGATAAATATGATTTTGATTTAAAGCACTGAAATAATAGAAGTTGAGAAAAGAAATCATAGGGGATGTTTTTCATGTGAACATATTTATCATCTTTAATTAGCAAACTAAGTCAAATAGATAATGTAAAATATTGTCTGGGTTTTCTTTCTTTTTTAAATGACAGTTTCTCAAAGTTCATTATGCTGCACTTTTTGTGTACGTCTTTTCATGGCTACATCAGTGGCAGGGTTTTACAAAAAGACAACAAAGTGAATTATGGAACAACATTAACATTTTGAATGAAGCTGGATTTTTAGATCTGTTGAGTTCTGTGTTTGAAAGGTTTCTGACCTACTTCTAGTGTCTGGATCCCTTACATTATTAAAGTACACAAAAGCTACTACAGACAACATTAATTCTGTGATCAAATCTCACCAAAGGAAGAAAAGTCTGACAATTGAAATGCTTTGCTTAACTTTCTCTCTTACAGCTATCCCTCAATGCATGTGCAGAAGGTGAGAACAGAAGCTGTTCTGTGGTGCCAAAAGTTTCACAACAGGAATTTGTCGAACTTGTGTTTGGTCAGGAGTGCTGGGCAACTTTGGTTGCAGTGAACCCCTATTTTGGATAGCAGCTGCTGTTTGGTTTGTGGGTGCTTCTGTGACTACATCCATGAGTAGAAGTGTCCGTGCTGCCATCAGTATGTTTGCTTATGGAAAATGAAAACAAAAACCATAAAAACAAACAANATATTGTTTAATATTTATATTATTTTAATACAACCATATAATTATTTTAGTTTAATTATAAACCACCAATTCAAACAAAGCTTTCCGAAACTTTGGGATCTTCTAGCAGGCCAGAAGGAGGTCTCAGATCTACCTCACCTAATGTCAGTGGAGAGCTGTGTGCTGTCTTCTGACTCCTATATGAAACTGAGCAAAACTTGGCTGGTTGTCACACTGAGCTTGCACTGGTGCAGAGGGCCAAGCCAGCAGCACGTGGGGTGC
>VWZY01007928.1:82537-109096 GCA_013399075.1 Chloroceryle aenea
TCCCTGACTTTTAATATTCACATGGTTGGAAATTCTGACCTGGTCTCAGAAAACCAAAGAGCCCTGTTACGCTTTCCAGGGCTTTTAAATTTGGACCTGTCATGGTCTTCAGNTTCCCACTTAAGTCTTACACAGGTTGTTTTTGAGAGCTTCAGTGATTCATTGACCTTGTATCATCCTTCTGTCCCAGAGTAAATTTTACCTTTTAATGCAGACCTTGATTATGATTACTGCAATTCGGAGCCTTGTACAGACCTGCTGTGCAGATGTGGTTTTTCTTGTGAGTTTTGGGGTTTGCTTGAATTCTATCTCAAAGTGAAAATTTCACAGCATTTCTCACAGGTCGAAACCAGGCCTGTGTCAGTCCTTGGAAAATAGATTTCATTCTTCAGCAAAGAGAACTTTCAAAAGCTATGTAGTTTTGCAAAATATACCTTCTCTAGCACTGTTTTGCACAGATAGAAAAAAAGGGTTTACCATTTTTCATATATTTGCATGTGTACTTTGAGAAATAAATTACTTGTTATAAAGAGAGAGGGTTTGGAGCCTGCAAGTTTATTAGTACTTTATCAGTTCACTTTTTTCCCTTTGGGCAAATTATCCTCCTTTTCCCGTGTCCCCATTTGTCATCTAGTCTAGGACTTAAGCTAGCTGTCCTTGGCAAAGTGCTGAGTAGAAAATTTGTGTCAGATATTGTTAAATTCTCACTAAAATATATTTTTTTGTCAAAAAGGTCACCTGACAATTAATAATCTGGGAATTTTGGTTCTTTTTACAAAATTTATTACTTCTAATTAATTATCTCTCAATTATTTTACAACAAATTTAATGGAATATTTCATCAAACTTTATAAAAACTATTCAAATTAAGATAACTTAAAGACTTTTTTTTAGTCCTTGAAAATTTTATGTCATTTAATAGATACTTAGAAAGTTTCATAATATTTTATTTCATTTTAAGCGATGTTTTTCATGAAGCAGTTTGAGAAACAAAAACAGGTCAAACATGCACCTTAAGAGACAGAAAAAAATTGTAGAACAATTTCCTAATGGATTTGATTTTTAGATTTGATCTATTCTAATTGTTGGAAAATATGTGTATGCTGTGGCATACTCATGCATATGTGTGTAGTATTTGTTTAGATAAACAAAATCATGGAATAGGAATGGCAGGATTTGACCTGAAGAGATTATAAAAATATTTTATTCTCATTTTTTTGGGGGGTGGGGTGTGTGTTTGTTTTTAAATGCATGTGCATGGCCATGTTTTTATTGTAGTTTGGTAAATTATTGTTGTATCAGACTATGTTTACAGTACCACTAATATATGTGTTGCTACAGGTTTTTGTAAAGTGTACAGTGCAGGGGTCTTGAAAATTACTAGAGGAAAATTCCACATTATAGTTTTTTCATACTTGTCTTATTATCAGAACAGAGACCTGAAGAACCCATCAGGACAGTTGTTTGTGCCCCACACTGTGCACCTTAGAAGAGACACTTTTGTGATGAGCAGAACTGATTTATATGTGCATGTTTAGCCTACTCTAGAGAGACCTCTCTATTTTTTATGAGATACAGGATTGAAAGGATTTCTCTGTCTCATTGAACTAAATCCCCCTGCAGTCCCAGGCAGCCACCTTCCATGCTACTTCCACAAACCAATAAAACTTCACTGTTAGATTTCCTGCTTCTTAATGCTTCTGCAGAACTTCACCCCTCTGATTGTTAGAAATCATGCTCCCAGTCTATCCTTATTTATGTCCAGCTTCTGCCTTTTTGTTCTTGTGCCAGTGCTGGCCTTTAGCTTAAATAGCTCTTCTCTGGTGTTTACTTCTTTGATATGTTTATAGCAAACAATGATATTCCCTCTCAGCCTTCATTTGTTAAACAGTTTCTCTCAAGCTCAGATAAGCTTTCCATTTCCCTGATCATCTTAGAAGATGTTCTGTGCACCTGCTTCAGGTTCAATAGCTTAAAGTCATAATTTTTTGGAATGTGGATCACCAGAGAAGCCCATAAGACTCCAAAGGACATTTCAGCAGTTCCCCATGCCCTGTGTCATGTACAATTACTTTTGCTTGATATCACTTGTGATAAGATAGCTCACTCGTTTCTTCCTTCTCTTCAAACTGATGCCTTCCCATCTTCTACCTGCATTTCCCATCCACCCCTTACTACTACTGACCTCCACTGCAGTATTTCATTCCTTTTCACCAACCTTCTTTTAATTATCAATGTTTGTATTTTATGGCAATGCTCACAAGCTTTGACTTACCAGCATAACTGCCTTCATACCTTCCCCCCCCTCAGTCCACAAACATAGATACTGCTGAGTAATATTCACTATGAAATCAATCTTTGAGAATACCCGTATTTGCCTACTTTCAGTCCCTTGCTAAGTAGCCAGTACTGGCTATGATTTCATGTTATCTAAATTGTTTTTTATGTAATACTGTAATTGATGCTCTTCTAAACCCCAAATATATTGTAGAAAGTAAGTTGTTAGGTTAGTCCAAGCTATTTCAGATTAATCTGGTTTTAATTTTATCTTACCATCTTCCCTTATTTCTGTATCTTTCAATATTGCTTCTTCCAAAATGAATACAGGTATGTCACTGGAATTTATTACTAGTGGTTTTTACTGTTTCTTAAGTGCAGGTAGTATGTTTGCTATGGCTGTCACAGTATATTTCATGCAACAGTAGAGGTGTGATTTGGATACATCAACTGCAGGAGCTGAGGTCCTTTGTTCCACCTCAGTTTAGCCTTTGTTTTATAGTGACCCTACTTTTGTGCCTTTATTCTACATCACCTGACTATTATGTACTATCATCTGTAGTGAAAATATGGTAAAGTGCTAGTTTAGTTTATGGGCTCTACCATGATTGTTTAATATTGATCCTATCTTCAGTGTCTAGAACTTTGCTCTTTTCTTTACTATTTATGTATCAAGCTTAGAAAAGAAAAAAGGTTTACTGTGTGTTTACTTTTCCTTTTCACATTTTCCATTTTTGTTATGACAATTCTTGATTTATCTTTTACATATCCCTTCAATAATTGTCATCACATTCTCTTTTTTTTTTTCTTTTAATTGTTCACTTGAACTTTCTGTGTAGGTTAGATATTTCAGACCTCTGACTGTTCCAGTTGTTGCTGCTTCTTGGACTCTGGTCTACATCTTTCTTAAAGTATTCGAAATAGACACAACACTAAAGCAAAAACTTTACGCAGCACTGAGAGAGCAAGTACTACTTCATGTATTTCAGATTATCCTTTTGCTTATATATTGTTGTACTGTGTGCATTTTTGTCTTTTGTATTAGCCCCAGATTGCTGAATTGCACTTATTCTATAATCCTCTATAATCCTCACACTATGCTGAATTGCTACTTAACCAGTTGTTCCCCATCTTGTATTTATGCAGGCTTATTACTCCTGCCTAATTGTTGTTGCATGATTGCCTCATGCTTATCCTCCCACTTGAACCGAATCCCATTTTTGTAAGCTGTTTATCCAATTTGCTGCCAATTTGAATTTCAGTCCTGTCCTTCATTGTTCTTGCAGTTTAGTTGTCTATAAACTTAAGCATATGCTGTATCCCATCATCCACATCATTAATGAAAATGTTGAATTGTCTTGGTCTGAAGACAAAGTTGCAGGACTGCACTAAATACATTCTGCCATTTTTATAGCAACCTATTGATTGCTGTCCTCTTAGTATAATGTTAAGAGGTGGCTTTCTTTACTGGTCCTTCTTCATCTCTTTCTTGTAGGCATCTTCACTGTCATTTTTAATGCGTCTTTCCTGTCTATGATGTCTTTCCTGTCTATGATGTCTTTCCTGTCTATGATGTCTTTCCTGTCTATGATGTCTTTCCTGTCTATGATGTCTTTCCTGTCTATGATGTCTTTCCTGTCTATGATGTCTTTCCTTTCTCTGCATTTAGAATGCATATACCCGATTTTTATTGTCTATTTAGCTCGGAGCAGATTTTGTCCCTTCTCAGTTATGTCCTTGAGAATGTAACTTCAACTGACTTTAATAACGTGTTTAAGCTAACCTGCTCAAAATAAACAGACTGTAATTGTGAGCTGGGATTGTCCCACCTTTAACTTAAGTTGATTTGAATCATACATTCCTTTTCTACTGTTTGTTGTTTGATAATGTCCTTATCATTTATCAGCTTATATTTTATGTTAACATTGTCTTTCTTTAGTTTGGTGACTGGTCAGTGAAGAAGTTTTTCTGCTACCTGTCTGGTAGTTCTAGGTCCTTCTATTGTCAACAGGATTTACATTTTGACCTGCTCTGGAGATTTTCTTTGTTGGGTTTGCATGAGATTCTGCTGCTACAACATGTATTTAGCTAGTTGCTGATTTGTAAGACCTTCTCTGACATTCCTTGGGGAGAATGACAATGTGCTGAAGGTGGTCATCGGCTTGGCATTTCAGTTGTTTTTCTTGCTGTGCTTGAGTGCAAGGGAGTTCTGGGGATGCTCAGGCCTGGCTGCAGGGTCTGAGTTGGATGTGCTGGGGTGCTCTGGGGACTGGGGAGTAAAGCAAGGAGGGAAACACCCTTTTCAGCTGTATGCCTGATTTCAAAGCCCAGATAGATTTAAAAGCAGTTACTATATTTTGGAATTTAGCAGTCACTTTGGGTTCACCTGTAACTGCTGGAGATTCCTGTCCTGGTGAGGCTCGGGAAGAGCCAAATGTGCTACTAATCTATCAGGTGGTCTTTGCTTTTAAAACTATGGTATCATATATAAGAAGTATATCACAGCTTTTCCAAATTAGAACCTTTCCTCTCCCACCGACTTTCCTCACTGGAAGAAGAGGAAGGAGAAGCATTACTACACCTCCAGTAAAACGGTGATCAGCAATTTTGTTGACATAGCCAACTTTTTGTGCAGCTTTGCAGCTGTCATGAGAAGGCAATGAAACTTGCCTGTTGAAAATCATCTATAGTGTGACATCAGACTTCATTAGAAGAGAGACACTTGTATATTTATTTGACTTTGGTTTTTTTGTTTGTTTGTTTTTTAAATCAGATACAAGGATACCCAGATACTTGAAATTCCCTTTCACTGAGGAATTGATTGTGCTTGGGCTCATTGAAGGAAAACTTGCTGGGTTGTATTTACATAAATTGGATACGTTTTGAAAAGAAAAGCTCAGCTTTTGTAATTTGTATGTATGAGATGTGATTCCTTACTTTCTTTTTTCAGATCTTTAAGCACTAAAGATTTACATGTTCCCTGCTATGTATCTGAAAACTAGCTAGAAATCCTGCTAGATTTTCAAGTAGGCTTTGTGCTGTTTGTAGTCTTTTGCTGGAAGCAATCAAACAGTTAATTTCTTCATTACTTTTTAATACATATTCTTTCAGTATCTACAGATACATTCCTCTGCTTTTGGAGAGGGCATTATTATCCCATTGAAAAATGTCTAAACATAAGTTCCTCCAAGATTTTCAGAACAAAGCATGCTTAGCTGTGACCTTTGGATTGGGAGCAGTGGTGAAGCCGGAGCATTGAAATGTCATACAAAAAGAGTACATACAGTAAGTTTATTTTCTTCTGTATATTTCTAGCAAATTGAATAACTTTGTTCCTACTAAAATAATGCTTATTTAATAGGTCAGGTTATGGACTATTATGAAACACATATTTTTAGGAGTCAGGGAAAACTGATATAAAGCAAAACCATGCCGAGTAAGACTTTGGTCCAGACAGTTTTCTGGGATGCTGTTTGATGCTTGTGAGTCCTCACTCTCCTCCTGGCTGTAATGTGATGCTTCTCTGTAGTGCGACAGCTTCATCTTTCTGCCCAAGTGGTCTGATCACGCACACAACACAAAGAGCCAAAAAATGAAAAAATTAAAATTCTGATATTGCTTATCTGCCCATCTTCTTGGTGAGAAGCTCATAATGTCTGTGCAGAACTTCAGACATAAAAAATGCTATATAAAGATTTAACGTTATTATGACCAAGAGAAGGCCGTGAATGGGATGCAATTACATCCTTCAGAATGCCTCACTGTTGCCAGTATGGTCACAGTTTGAACTTTTCCCTCCCTCTGAAATCAAACAAAGAAATAAGAGTATGAACTGGGTTTATTTCCTCAAAGTAAACCTGTTCATCTTTCCTTTAATTGACTTGTGCCTTATATCTGAGATAGTGTCTCTTTGCATCATCTTGTCCATAAGTGTTCAGCAAAAGCAAAAGGTGGGGTGCTGGAGGTGGGGTACAGAAGCATGAGGGAAGTATAATTTATATGACAGTGCAATTTAGTGCTAGAGCACTCATTCCTATGGTCCTAAAGCTCCTTGCTTGCGCAGGCAGGGAAATGGGGAAGGGAGGCTATGGAAAGGGTGGACAAACATAGATGTTGCTTGGCCGAATATTCAGGAGAAAGCAGTTGCTCTGCCTAGAAGTGCAAAGAGGATGTTGTTTGCTGTGTGGACCAGCCCAAATGACTCAGGTTTTTTTGTGCCAGAACTTCATCTTCTAAAGAGCTACGAGACAAATAAAATGTAGTGAGCAAAGAGAGCCACAAAGCGGTCAGCAGAAAATTCCAGTTGGCCAACTGGAGCAAGTAGCCGAGTGGAGGGGTCTGTCTTTCATCAATGGAAAGAAAAGCTTGTCCCAAGACAGTCTGAAACAGGAACAAAACTCCAGCCTCAACTGCTGTAAAAACAGCCCCATGGGACTACCTAGCCATGCTGACAATATATTAGAGCAAAGAGAGAAAAGCTCAGAATGTGCCATTTGGAAATGTAGACCTTTGAAACCCAACTAAACATAATTTCAGCATGTGGAGGTCTTTGTTGCCTATCGTTAGGAGGGGTCTTGAACATTAAAGTTGGGAGTCACCTGCCCCAAAGTTCACAGTTAAGGACCGTTCTGGGCAGTTAGATTAGGGTTGTGTGCTGCATATTTGTGTAGAAAGGAATTGGAATTGCTATTTGTGGAAACAATCTTACTGATAATTGCACTCTCTCTGTGCTATTAATTAGAGGCTAAACAATGATAGATATTGCCGTTGCCATTGACAACTGAGTTTACAACCTTGTATTTTTGGATATTAGCATTAGGAAACAGAAGTCTGTTCTCCTTTTGCCATGGTATAGCAAAGGTAGAAAGACTCTGAGTCTTACAGCTCAAAAAAAAAAAAAAGTGAAAGAGTTGTGTGTTCAAGTTGGCCTCTAAATTTATATTCATGTACTAAGAAGGCCCTGGTGGATAATTTGCCTCCAAAAGGCAGTTGGTGCTGTCACCTTGCACTAGAGAGAGATCAAAACGGCACTGCACTGATCTGTAGTGGCTGTAGGCTGCTGCTCAGAGCTTGGTTTTGAAATGAAAGCAATTCTAGGATTCCAGTTCAAGGGTGATGAATTTCAACTGTTCTTGTGAGACTTGTGCCATAACTCAAAGGAAATATTTCTGGCTGTGATCCTCATTTTTTGACCATGAAAATGGCAGGCTCTGTTTGTTTCTCGGGTGATAAACCCAGCCTGATGCTTTGTGTTGCTAATGTGGTGCAAAGCAGCTTGCAATGCTCTGTGGATTCGGGCTAGGCTTCTTGATGGCAATGGGGATACCTGGGGGAAGCCTGGGCCCTCACACATCATTTAAAAAGCACATAGCAGATATCTGTTATCTACAGCCTGCTGTCCTGTGTTCCAGCATTTCCCCACAGGAAGCAGCTGCTAAAGGTTATTTTGAAGTAACGTGCACTGGGTTAGGGAAGGGTAGATTTTTTTTGATAATATATGAGGAACTTCATGATGTGAGGTTAGAAAATCATTGCATTTTGCTATCCTAAATGAGCTTGTTCTCTGTCTAACAGAGCTATCTCCCACAAAATTGTTTAATTCTACAAAAGAAATGGTGCTCCATTAGTTCTCATATTCCACTCTGATCCTCAAAGCTTACCATTTTCATTTACAGCCCTTCTATTTCATGTGTTTTTTCATCATCAAATCTCAAAACACAGCTGAGTTACTGCTGCTTGCATCAATAACAGTGATGATTTCTGTGGAACAATACTTCCCAGATCTGTTAAACCTCCCTGAAGTACATTTGCTGAAACACTTTTCTATGTTTATATAACTGGCAGGGTCATTAAAGAATTGAGAGGGGATTAAAAAAGGGATGGGGGAAAAAAACCCCACGTTCTCTGCACCTCCAATTGCAGTGGTGCTTTGACTGAGAAGCATTTGAGCACTGTCTCAATTGGACAATCTCCTCTCAATGTATCATAAACAGTCTTTGGCTAAAATACCACGCCAACTGGTTTCATGGGCATGAATAACATAGACTGTCACTGGATTAAGAAGACTCCCCATAAATTGGGCAAAAGTAATGAAAAGTGCCTATATTAGGATACAGAAACCTGGAGAGGCTAGCACTCTGCTCCCTGCTTGTTTTCATATAGTATCAAGAACAGATCAAACTGTGGTGTATTTCTAGATGTGGAATTCTCTGGATAGTAAGGATTATTAGCTTTGGAAGATATGGCTGCATAAAAAAAAATGGCAGTGTAGGAAGCACGCTTTGATGGTGTTGATTAAACTGGAGTACACCTACCCCCAGTCCCTGCCAGGATTGCAACAGTCCCACTGGAGTCCACGCTGCCACATCTTCACACTCCCTACAATTTACACTAGCTAGATTAAATATACCATGAGAAATGCTTGTAGCTTGTGCCTCAAGCCTGCTTTTACCAGCTGCATAGAGATGCTGTGAATGTAGAAATGGAGGAAACCGCTTACTAGAAGCAAATGCATGTCCACCCCCACCACAGATTCTCTCCTTCCTGGCAGGTTTAAGGGTTTGTGTACCAAGGTGTGTGTGGCAATGGGTCATAGCAATTTGCAGAGCTGCATGAGCTGGCACTGCTGCCTCTCCCTTATGCTGATCACACAAGGGGTAGTCACTGCAGAGAAATGGGTGGCCTTTCCTGAATGTCAAGATAGTCTATTGGATTAAAATTTGATGGCTAAAGAAAACAAACCCAAAAGAACCTCCAGGGAATAAGCTTCTGCTCTGCAGAAAATTTGTCTTCTAACTGCTCTTTTTAAGTGGCAGATCTGGATTACCACATCTGTTAAAGGCAACATACAGGACTGGAGAGGAGATTTCACAGTTAATTGAGTGCCAGGCCTAGCTAGTGCAAGCACTGTATCACATGATGTCTCTTGCTGTAAGACTGCATTTTAAAACCAGTTTTCTTGTACCTCCTGTTCCCACCAAAAAGCTCATCTATTTCTTGAGACCATATTTTTCAAAACTAAGCAATCCAATTTAAAGCTCGTACCCCTTCATTCTTGGGTGAACTCTGATTTTTAGCCTAAAAAATATAGTGTGTAACAATCCATGCTTCTTTCAGTCTTTCAGGTTTCTTCTAGACTTTTCACCAAAAGTAGGTTCTTCATTCCTTTGATAATCCCTATAATTCTTCCTTGTACCTCCTTCATTTAAAATTCTATTTCTCCAAATAGCAAGCATCCTTCCCCTCTCTACAGAAAGAGCTCTTGTATATGTGAGCTAGGATGGTGGTTGCTTTTTTTCACATCACACTCATATTAGTGGCTCATAATCCTCCTAGAAGGGGAAACAAGTCCTCCTTCTCCTTAGCCATTTTCAAGGGGGGAACATTTATGGGAGAATTTCTTGCTATTAGTCCCAAAGATTCTAACCCTTCAGTTTGTAATTTCCGATTTCTCACCATTTTAATAACCTGGTCTTCAATGTTACCCTTTTTTGTGTACTCGAGTCCAGTTTTTCCCTGTACTGAAAACGTGTACAATTTGCAAGTGATTTTAATTTTTCATCACTGTTTTCTTAATGTTTCCTCTCTGATCATTAGTGACTTTTATAGAGTTACATAAAGTGGGGTCAAAGCTGATTTGTGAGGAACCTCATTTATTATCTCCTTCCAGCCATAAACCTTTCCGTTAAAAAAGTAAATTTTGTGTCAGAGACAGCTTCTCATCCTCACAATTTTTTCTTCTAATCCCCATCTCTTCCTCTTTTACTAGCAGTTCCCCTTTTGTTATCACAGACTTCACTAAAGCTAAGACAGATGGGATCAATCATATGTCCTTTGTCTAGAATATAGGCTATCTTGTCAAACAAAAGTATGAGGTTAATCTGGTGCAATCTACTTTCGCTAAACCCATGCTGTATTTTATGCCATTTTCATTTGACCTCCATGTCTTTAATTATCTTTTTCTTTAAAAGCTGTTCGGAAGCTTTGCATAGCAGAATTCAAGGGCTGTAGTTATCCACATTCCTTCCCTCATGCCAGCTAACCCTTTCCTAAATACTGGGACTGTATTTTTCTAGTCACCTGTCTTACGGTGTCGTTGGTAGATTTATTACAAAGTATTGCTAGACAACCAAGAAGTTGCAGGTTATAGTGGTGCATTCCCAATTTAAGTCCTTTTATAGCAATATTGAAATTAGCACGTGCTGACAATTATTGGAAATAAATGCACAAACGAAAAACAACCCATGGAAGGAAGACTTGCATATACAGAAGCTTAGTGGACAGAGGACCACAAGTAAAACACTTTTCATGGCACTTAGAGAAAGGTGTGTGTGGGGAAAAATGTCTCTGGAAAGTCAGTTAGACTGATGCACCTCAGCTAGGCCAGTTCTCACTTTGTTTTTAACTGTCTTAATAAGTGGAATTACCTGACTGCCCAACCAATGTAAACTTTCAACCATATCAGAAGGGAAATGCACAAATTCATGGACTTTTGTTTTGAGAGCTCTTGTGCTTTATGGAAAGTGTCCTTAAAGATCTGACAGCTGTTCTGTTCTGCTCCTTTGTCTCTGCGGACTCTATCCCAGGTTTTCCTATTGACTAACTCCTTGAGGAGCTGGAATTTTGCTTTCCTGAAAGTCAAGATCCTTGTCTGACTTGTGTCCCTTAGTACTTCAAATTCCACTGGTGTGTGATCACTGCAGCCCAGGCTGCCTCCAGTCTTGACATCCCTGATGAGCTACTCCTTATCCAGCTTTTCAGCTTGCATGAGCTAACCCTCTCACTAAGAAGAAAAATAAATGTAACAAAAATATATATATGCACACACACGTATATGTAGACATCAGAAAGTCTAGAAATTTGTTTATTGAAAATAAATATTTTTGAGTGACTTTGGTTGAAAATAGGTGTAAAGGCAGTTATTTATTTCATTTAAATGCTCATTAACTTCTCATAAGACCTTCCTCTTAATAACTCCCTCACCTTACAAACTCCATTAGCTTTGTATGGTTTGGGTAGTGTGGAATGTTTGCAGGGACAGAGATATTATAGGTTATTTTCCATTTCCTTTCAATCTGATTTTACCTGAGGGGAAATATACCATTATGTGGCCAAGTTAGAAAAGATACAACTGTACCATGCAAGCCCTTTCCAAGATAATACGATATCTGACCTCATTACTGGCCTTTTCCAGTTTGTCCTTTAAAAACATCAGTGCATATGAATGCAGAGGGCTGATTCAATGTCTGTTATGAGGCAGCTCCACTATAAGGGCCTCTAGGGATTTCAGCTTTGCACCCAGAAGTATTGTTTCTGAACAAGGTGGTGCTTGAAGTGAAACTGAGAGAGACTGGACATGCTGATGCTATTAAATGGCAAGATTGTGGGTTAAGGACTAGATTTGTCCTCCTCCTGTACTACTACTACTTCTAATAATAATTTAAAAAAGTTTTACACGTATTTGGTTTTGGGAGGAGATGGATCCTTTAAGGAAGAAGAACAAACTGAACTTAGGAAGGAGGGGAGAAGGATACCTTTGCATCTGTAACTCAGAATAAGTGTGAAAACGGAACAGGAATTCTAGTAGATTTAGATAAATAAGATTTGGATTCAGTTTAAATAACCCAGAATATTAAATACCAGCTAAGACAGTCCCAGTGGTAAGAAGCAGAGGAATGCAAATGAACTACATTGTGGAAGATGGTAAGGGTCATTATACCACTCACATGGAACAAGTCAACATCTGCTTTTCCAGGAAGAAGGTGGCTTTCAGTGGAATGTCCTGATGAGATGCGTGTTCCTGCCTAGATGGGAGCTTGCAGCAGTCACTCAGCCCCCTCCAGGCTTCATTGACAGCCTAACCTGCTGAGAGAATGGAGGTGAGAGGCAATGCACCCCTCTCCTGAAAACAATAGCTGTGAATATCTGTCATTTTAAAGTCAATTATCTCACCAACCTCAGCATACTGAAAGCTTGCTGATGACTAAATCCTGCCTTTGCTATCAAAAAACCACAGCAAAGTGGCCCTGCTCTGTCTTGCAATTGGTGGTGTAGAACTGAATGCCTTTCTGTCCTTTATTCAGTGCCCAGCCTAACACAGCCTGCCAAGTACCAAGTTCTTCAAATTCAGAGAATCACATTCCTAAGAGTGTTTGTGGGTTACATGCAGTATCTCTCTTTAAATAAAGTACATGAGACACTTTCTTCACTCCTTTGTAGTTACAAAATGTCCCCAACATCTTTAACACAAATTAAGCAGAAGACCTTGTACTTGAAGATCAAAACATATATAAATGAGTATTCTACAAAAAGAACTCTAACCAGATTCGGTATATTTTAAATTGCAATATTTGGCACCATCACTTCAGTACTGTGTTAAATAGCAGGACAGCTTAGAAGTTCAGAACATAGGAATTGATATGGAATTCGGTTTATATGCCTTAGAATATGTGGGAAAAAAAACCCCAAGATTTGTGTGTGCACAAGTCATGATTTGTCTTTGAAACTGGAGGCTCTCCTATGTGTATCAGGGTTGCACAACAGACTGGTTTGAATGCAACATTCCTGATTTCACTATTGGTTCAGTTGTCTTCTGTGTCTGTTGAATTAGACTGCAAAAAGTGGTGCGTGTGCATAAGTCTGACAGTAAGATAGATTTGCTCCATTTGCTTCTGGGAAACAGGCTTCCCATATTCCTTCCTACCCCCTTGAGAAATTAGTAGATCTCATAAGAATGCTTCTTAATAATATGCTCTGATGGTTCCCAGTCAGTATGTTTTTGAGGGAGGGGATTGGAAGATGATTAAAAAGAGATGGGAGTAATGTTGCTCTAGGGATTTTTTCCTCCTTTTTTTTTATACCAGGGGCAAGATGGTTTTGTGGTGGTAGTGAGACAGACAGGAATATGAATACAGTTGTATGTGCTGCCAAAAGAGAAGTGAGCTGGAGAGAAGTATTTATTAGCCTGCTAGTCTGTGGTCTATAGTCTCGTGTGAAGCAGAAGTGGTGTAGTAGTCTTTTCACAGCAGGTCTTTGCACCCTTTTCAAATTTTCTCTGTATTCCACCCCTGATGTGTCTTTGAAGAATTAAATTCTAATTCATAATATCCAGACAACTACAGGTCTGGCAGAGAGCACTTTGCAGGTTAATGCTGGGCCAGAGGAAGGGAAAGGGAACACATACAGTAGGTAACATTGCTCCTTGCTGAAGCCACAGTGCTTATTACCATGGTAATCTCTCCATCATAGACATTTCAGTCAGATCTGTGATGCAAAGCTTTGCTCAAACCCTCAGGATTTGAAGGTGTTTTTCCAGGTTTTTATGATTTTCCGTCTGCAGTTTAATCCATAGAATCAGCTGAGTGCTGATTATCAAATTTCTTTCTACTCAAAGTATGGAAGAAAAGGACCCATGGAGACATGTCTGTATCAGAGGACAGCATGGAAAAACGTGAGCAGATCTGTATAGTCAGAGAGCTGCTCCCAGGTGCCCAGGGGCTGCACTCCATGTGTATTGGTGGCTTTGACCTCAGACTAGCTGTAGCCTTGTCTGTTGACCCAATGTGCATTCATAGATAGACCACACCGAGTGCACCACAGGGGTGCATGTTTTGGTTTGGACTCATCTGAAGGCAATCTGGTTTGCAGCAGAGAGACCTCTAGCAATGTGAACTCAAGTGCAGGAAAGGGGAAACTTTTGGCAAGTAACTTCAAAGCTGCTTTCCTGGGCTGAACTAAAAGCTATCACCAGGTCCTCTTTGAACAGAAAGCCCAGCGCCCATTCTGCTTTTCTCTGGAGGGTGTGCATGCTCTTTGAACTGTGCAGTATAGCCAGAACATTTCTGGAGAAGTGGGGAGTGGAGTAGAGGCAGAGTACTGCTAATTAAATGATTGTCATAAATTAAACATAAGAATAAGCTACCATAGTTAGACTATTATTTTTCTTCCTGTTAGGAGTCTGGAATGCACTCTGCCAAAATATTAGGACTTATGACTGACTTGTTGCTCCTCCTCAGCCACCTTTAAAATGGGTCAAAATGTAAATGCAGTATCTTGTACATTTAATGAAGTCTTCCTCTAGCAGCTGATTCACTGACAGAAAGCATCTACTGCCTAGTTGCGGCTAAAAGAAGATTATTCTGAACTTTTAAGGTGGAAATACATGCATTTTGGTGACAAAGACCCTGAGTTTACCCCTCAATATTTATAAGACCATGTCCTGGTTTTGCTGGGGTAGAATCATAATCCAGCTGTGGTGTGCAGGCCATTAGCAGCTTGGAGTCAGTCAGGGCAGCTGCCCTGAAGTTGGCTGACAGGTGTATCCCGGACCATAAACATCATACTTATTATAAAGGGGGAGGTTTGATGAGGGCAGGGGCTCTTTGTGCTCCTCCTCATTCTCCTCTTGCTTCTCTCCATACCTGGAAGGCATCTCTTAACAGTTCTGCACTAAAGGACCATTTTCTTTTTTTATTGTGATGACTGTACATTTGCTGGGCTAAATTTAACTGTAGACTTTGTATTGGCATTAGTATTAGTTTATCTGTTTCATTATATTAATTTCCATTTCAGCCTGTAGATCTCTGCTCCTTTCCCAGTTCCCCTCCTTGTCTGGGGAGGGGTCATCAGGTGATAGAGCAACAGTTTAGCCCTGGATACAGGCTAAACGTAGACACACTGCCAGAGTGGAAGTTGCAAAGTCAATTTTTTTGCTCTATAACTTGTGCGACTGTACTGATTGACACCAGCAGAGCATAAGGGTCATAGGTTGGTATCATGTCATGTCAGAGGTAGGGGTGTGAGGCCTCTGGGTCAATGCTGGGGAGCAGCTCTTTTCACAGTTCATCTAGCTGTGCTGCCATTCTGACTTGGACCATTCTGGGGAAGAAACCTCCCGTGATTTTGAATTGTGGTCAGGCAGGTAGCAAAGTACATTTCTATTCATTGCACTTTTCTGGCATCTTTGAGGAAGCTGTTCTGACCGTGAGGCTATGGCAAGGGAGCTGGCTTTGGACACCTCAGTATCTTCAGTCATATGCATTAGTACAAATGGCAGAAGCTTAATATTCAGTACAACTTTGCCTTCCAAACCGAGCAGTTTGAGAATTTTAGGGGTTTAGAAAAATACTTGCAATTGAACTTTTTTGAGAGCTGAAGAGATCATTGAAGACATATTTTTGTGGGTACCAGCTAATGCAGTACCACTCAATTAAACAGGAATATCTTTTGAGTATCATCAAGGTTGTTATTTTTTTCTGTCAGCTAAAGTAAATGCCTCAAATGTAGCTGGGAATGTACCACTTAACATTAAATCATTATTTAGGCATTTATACTTTGTTTTGCATTGTAGTGCTTTTCCCAATATTCTAAAGATCCATATAGACTCAAGTATCTTCTTGAAATTGAGGCTCTTGATTTTTAACCATAGATAACCAAGATCTCTTTTCTTGTTCTCTAACCCACAAATGACAGGATTTTCTTCCTCCCCTGTTTCTCTTTTAGGTCATCTTAGCACATTAGGCAGAATCTCTGTGCGTGCAGCTCCTCTGGCACATTTAGGTGACTTACCTCTCTGTAAAACCTCTTTTTCAGCAGGCTTCAGATTGACAAGGTCACATCTTTGATTTAATAAGGACTCTACAGTGCTTTTGGGAAACTTGGGGCTAGTATCAATGCTATTTTACCTTCAAAATTAATTGAAAAAGCTCTTCACCAGTAGCTTGATGACTACCTCAGACTAAATTAAAAGAGCCTAGTTTGCATCCTGGATAGCCTCTACCCATAGCTCCCATAAAATTTATGGATGATAGTCTCAAAAAGTAGTTCTTCTGAACCAATGTTCACCTGTCCCTCGATATAATTTTAGAGTATCTCTTTCAAAAGTATGTTTACATTCAGATATTGGCTGACACACTGATAACAATCTTTCTAGAGGCACATGGCCCAGTAATAACTTGAGAAAGTATTATTGAATGGTCCGTTAAAAATAGCTCATTGGCCAGAAATCAGACACCTTACTTAAGTCTAAGTGAAACATAAGCAGCCAGTTAGAGATGTCTGGAGATGATAAATAGCCTGTTTGGATCATTTTAAGAGATATACCAAGCAATGGTGGCTTCTGATGAATGCTAACAGTGCTAAAATCCAAAATGTCATCTGAATAAAATATTGTATGTGGCCATTCTATTAGGTTAGCTATTGCCTTTAAGGAAGCTACATACTTAATGGATATAATTGCTCAAGGAGCATTAGAAAACTCCTTTTTTCTTTTTTTTTTTGTAAAATAGGTTAGATCATCATGTTCAAGCAAAAATAGTTTAGTTAATTTTCTGTAATTCTAGAGATGAAATCTGAAGTGAGCATTGAAATGGTCTGCTGAAATTGTAAATAGAGTGCATGTGGGGAAGAGATAGCAAGTTTGTGCTAAATGGTACTTCTAAAATATTACAAAAATAATGTTCTGGGCATAATTGTATTCCATTAGAGTGGCTAGGTGCCTGGCAACAAATCTGAACAAATGTATACATACTGAAAAAAAGAGTATCTCGATGAAAGGGGCTCTTGTCATTCAGCTCAATGGTGAACACAATGGAAGATGCTGAAGCTGGAACAATTAGTTTACAAGGAATGCATTTACAGGAGCTGAGAGCAAGGTGCTTACCTTTCTGGAAGATCTTGATACTCTCTTCTGGAGCAGCTAAATACATGTTCATAATAGAGCATTATGAAATAAAAACTGAATACAAGAATGATGCTTTGATATTTTGATGACTACTGGAAATATATTAAGACAGGATTGAGAGTGAAGCGTAGATTTGTGGATTATTTTTGAAGCTTTTTTTAGGTATTACTTTCACCTTCCCTCAAAGCATGAACTAAACCTGATGGTGCTCAACATTCCTAAGAATAATAGGTATGTGATGTTTCATTTTGGAGTCTGAAAAATGGAAGCAGTCCTATAACAGTTGACATGGCACAAAATGAGTCTGTCTATTTTAACACAGATAACTTGAAATATGTGACAATGTATGTGCAAAGGGGCAGCTCAACAATGGAGTAGATTCCTGTGCAGTATCTGTTGCCAAGCTCATGGTATACACTGTAGGAGCTACATGATGCTCTCTGTAATAGGTTATAGTTATCATTTGCCAGCCAGTGTCCAGTCAACCTGCCGACAGCTTTAACGCTGACGAGGAATGAGACTGTGACCAAATGCTCCTTACGAAGTGTAAGGACTTCACACTGCAGCCCCAAAGAATGGTCATGTGTGCTCAGGTGGGAAACAAGAGAAGTTGTTAGATGTGTCCCTGGCACGCAAAGTGTGAAGCAGTCATGACCACTGTGGGTGACAGGTGGAGGCTGCATTTCCTGAAAACAGGGGTTTCCTGTGGGGACCAGCACTGGGGGACCCAGTTCTGCAGTGCAGCTGGAGGAGCAGTGGTGGGCTGGCAAGGGACTCCCCTGAGGTCAGTGTTGTGAATCCTTCAGCCTTTGCTTTAAGCAGATGTATAATATTGTTCGTTTCAATGCTTACAAGTTCAAAGCCATGTGCTTAATTCTGTATTTAATTAAGGGCTTAAAAGTGCAGCTGTCTGCCTGGTGTTTATTTGTGGACACAGGGCATTTTTCTTAGCTGTCTAATTTGTGGACACTGTGAACAGCTTGGTGATACTTTGGGGGGCTATTGGAGGGACATGCCTCAGCTTGGATCTACATTCCCCTGGAACACACAAATACATACTCATACAGAGAAACGTATCACTGCATTCCAGGCGTCAGTTCTTCAGTGCTAAGAGTCTGAATTCTTGTAAATCACTTTGAATTTGGATGCAAGGGAGCAGAATGCTTAAAAACATTGGCTATGTTTCTTTTGAGAGGGGCCTTTGTGTCTGTGCTGAGTATAGGGATGGTGTCCTCAGTAAAATGGAATGTATTTCCTCTCATGATAATATAGTGTATTTCTTCCTCGGGGGCTTTTCTGCTTATGCTTGAAAAATCATTTTACCTGCTACTGCCATGAGTTACCTCAAGATCAAAAGGAAACGTACAACTGAAGCACAGCTTCCTGCTGCACATTAGCCTCTTTTCATGTAATTACAATTTTGCTATCACTGGATGGTAGAAGACAGACAGGATCAAATCAGTGAAGTCCCTACCTACTTTTCCTGAAGTAGAACAAAGAAAGCAGGAAAAAATATCCCAGAGCCCAGTCTTCTAGCAGCAGCAACCCAGTAGAATTTAGGCTGAATTGAACTGCAAATGACATTGACATGGAATTCTTGCATCCATCAGAGAAACTTAGCATATTCTAAGTCAAGTATAGGGTATTTTATGCATATCCAAACAGCTGCATTCTGGGATTTTCCCCAGATATTTAGGACTTTCCACCCAGGTTTTGTTTTATAGAAACGTCTGGGGAATTTCTCATCTTGCAAGCAAAATATGTTCTGGATTCGTTCAGTGTTTGTCCTCTGTTTCTCATGTGACCAATCCCACACCCAAAAGACCAAACCGCACCTATTCAAAGATAATAGGTTGCCAATGTTTCAAGGACTGGAATAAGTTTGTGGAAATGCCTGCAAATAAGATATACAGTCACAGTGTTTGGACTGGTTCACAAGTGATTTGCAAGCAGGGGGAACAAAAAGGGATGAATATAACCACATAGTTTATTTGCAAAATAAATAAATGAAATAAATCATTTGACAGGCTCTGTTTCTCACCATAAGAGCTCAATGGAAATGAAAGAGAACTCTGTAGTTCTCATTGCTGAACTACAACTTTTTTTTTTGAGTTTGGCTGTGAAAGGAAAACGTAAATGCTTAGATGTTTTGACCAGCAGCTGATGAATGCACTCTTTAGAATGCAAATAGGTTGTGGGTTTGTTTGTTTTTTTTTTCCAACCACCAGAAATATGTAAAATATGAATAGACTTTATTTGTAAATTGATTAGACTCCTACTTGGTCTCATAAGGTATGGGGAGACAATTAAACTAATGTAGTAATTGGATTCCCCCCACACACGCACCTCAGAGCTCACATAAGGCCTATTTTATAGTGATACCTTTTGAAACTATAAAGACAAGAGAGAAATCATATTTGCTCATTAAGTAGTTGATAATGATTTGAAAGACCAGCCAGGCAGCAGTAAAAGGTCCCCCAAGAACTACAGTCGGTTTTTCAGTTCCCCATGAAAGTAAATGTTTTTTAAAATAATTTCCTTTAAAAAAGAATAACTTTTTATCACAAATACAATCTGCAATAAAGGTCAACTTCAGACTGTGTCTCCTGCAAAGATTTAGACATTTGATAACTCTCTAGCATGTCTTGTCAAGCAGTCATTGATTGTGAGCATTAGCCAGAAGTATATAAACATTATAAATATTGTATGCAGAAGACTAGCTGCACTTAGATTGATGATTAATAGGTCTGCTGTTGGTAATCTATGGTATCTCTTTTGCATGAAGAAAGCAATTAGAAACACATTTCCGAATATCCCAGACAGACCTTTGATGATGCACAGTATGAAATTGAAATCTTGAAGTACCTGCATGCAAGAGTGTAAATTAAAAGTACATATATAGCCCTAGCATTCCCTCTTGTAGTTATTAGGGAACTATCCAAGTTCTTAGGCTGAAAATGCAATTTAGTTTTATCTTTCTGCATGATCCCTTAAGGTTTTGGTTTTTTTCTTTTCTTTTTTTCCTTTCCTTCTTTATGTTTTTTTCTCTTTTTCTTTCTATTCCATTTCCCTCCCCCCATTCCATTTTAATGTATAACTGTGTATTAAAAGGGGTGAAATTCATCACTGAGTGGTGTTTTTCCCATGTTCCCACTGGTGTGGTCTGTGGCATTGGGCAGCTTTCTCTTGGCTCATCCTGTGGGGACCACTTGGGAAGCAAAGGTACTTCTTCACCTGGAGGCATGCAGTTTACCACACATGAGTGTGGGGTAGCAGCAGGGCTGGGAGAGATGGAAGGCCTCAAGATGTGAAGGTACTCTGACAGAGGTTAAACCTGACAAGGAGTCAAGTGGCTTGGTAAGTAACATGGAGTTAAGTAATGCAGAGTTACGTAGTGTGGAGCTGAAGTTAGGGTATAATTTCCTCCTTCAGAACCCTTCTCAAATACTTGGTTTTCTAAGGCAGTGATGATCAGTGGATTATTGTCTGTGAATATGTCAGTCAACCATCTTCCCACTCTGAAGCTGTCACCTCTTGATTAATTTCAGTTGAATTTGTCAGATCAGTGGAGACCACAAAGACGCACAAGTCTAGGGGTCACATGGAGCCTGTGGGACCCTCAGGCTCCCCAGACAGAAGGCAGCCCATGAGGGGCTCATGTGGGATGTATGTGCACTCACCCCACTATGCTCTCTCCCTGGAGAGAAGGCCCGTGGGGAAGGGTGGGGACAGGGGAGAGCCCAGAGCAGGATGGTTGGAAGCTCAGGCAGTGTTGAAGGACTGAACGAAACAGAGGTGCTTGTGGTGGAGGACATCAGAGAGTGAGGGCGATGATGTTACTGGGAATAAGCATCTGAAGTAAAAAAGGTCTCCCTATTCTGACACCCATAGAGATTCCTGACTGGTTAAGAGAATTATTTGCTATCTTATGTTACTCTGTGTGGCTCTTTATTTTGGGGGAACAGGTGTTCAGAGTTTTTTATTATTTTAAATTTCTGTTTGCATATCTGTAATTTTGTAGAAGAAATTATGAATGCACTGTAAATGGCATACTCAGAGATAGCATTTGCTATTACAGTTTTACCTGAGGGAGAATAATTATTAATGTGGTTTAATTTTTTTCTTTAATGTAGAGAATTAACCCCTTCATAACTCCCCAATGAAGTTTTGGAAGGAAAACATAACTAATTGTGAGTTTCTTCACTTAATTCATTAGGGAATAATGGAGTACTTGATTAAACCATAATTTTACATGAAACCTCAGGTTTGGAATACTTTTTAAAGTAAGAAGGAAAAATCCCTTCTTCTGTCCTGAAATTTCTCCTGCTGATTCTAAGGCAAGAAGAGACTTTTTCAGTCTTCATACAGTTTGGTTGTAAAGACTTCATATGTTGTCGATAAGGGGTCTTTCTTTGCTTTGTCTTGATACCTTTAAAACACAGAAACATTTGAACTCAAAAAGTCCCTCCAAACTTGGCTGAAGACCTGAATTCAACCTTAAAGCGCAAGGTAATACATGTCCAGTTTAAAGTCATACTTAATCTATTGTACCTACAAATTGAAAGGGTCACCAAACCACCAGGAGATCTTTTGTAGCTACAGTAGGTGCCACAAGCTCTCAATGCAAACAGTGGGCAAAAGTCTGATGTTAGATACAGAGAGAGGTTCAAACTTTCCTCTGAATTTCCTTACTTTTGTGTATCCAAGGTCAGAACCTTAATGTTATCGGAATATATTGTGGTTTTTGATTTAATAAAGCAATGTTAGATTCTAAAGATCTGCCTACCGAGCAAGTTATTTTTAAAAAGTCCTCCAACTTTACAAGAATCTTGAGGATAAACTAACTTTTTTTATATGAGTAAAGTCATCAGGGAGAGTGTTGGTCAGGGGATGATAAAACTTAGAGTAGCAACTATTCATCAATTTTAGTTTTGCTGGTGTTAGCAATTGGTGTTTCCTATACAATTATATGTAAATTAAATCTTGCATGTATTGTTCAGCAACTACTCAGAGCTAAAGAGCCTACAGAGCTCTTCTTCACTCAAACCCTCCTGGTCAGAAAAACCTGGTGGAAATGTCTGTGTGACACGGCTTCTCAGTCTTTCTAGAGACACCAAAAGGAAATGTTCCCTCCTTTTCTTCTTCCACAGCTAGTAAAAAAACCCTCAAACACATCAAGTAACAATTTTCCTTGATTTAATATAGGATCTAAAACACACTGGCTTATTAATGCCACCCAGTTAGTTTCTTAAAGACCCTGGGCTATAAGAGGGACCTGGATACCTCTCCTGAGCCAGTATATCTCCATTTGTGAGGTTGTAATGTCATTTATTCTAGTTCTGTCCTACCTTGGGAGATCAATTTCCAGTTTTAAGTGTCACCTCATGTAAGAAGGCTGACCACATTCTCTTTATCTCCATTTTAAACTACATCATGGTATTTTAGTGCACTATGTATTGCAAACCTTACCTATTCCCTTTGGTCTATTTGGAGTGGTAGCCTCTTACAGATGCTGCTACCTCTGCCATCCCCAGTTATCACCACACTGGTCTCTTGGGTATTGGCCTGTCCTCAAAGAACTCTCATTCACAGTTCCCTGTTGAACAGAAGATGACCCAAATTGGTATGTGCAGATCTGTGCTCTTTGGTGCCATCCTGCAATTCACTAGTGCTAAGCAGAGATCAGAATCTGAATCTGTAGTTCCTGTTTAATGTCTGCTTCAGTATTTTGACATGGTTTTCCATGCACTCGAGGGTAATAGGAATTGTAGGGGGGATGGGAACCAGAGTGCTACCTTTCAACTTACACTGTGCTGAAAACTGCTCAAACTCCTGCCCATTAAACTGTGGCCTGTGATCAGAGATTACTTTTCCAGGCAGGAAAAGTGGGAGTTTTGCTGTCTATTTTTAGCCATCTAAAAATTAAGCATCTCATCAAAGGTAAATGTTTAGACTCTGTTTGTAGTCAATCGAGATAAAATGAAGATAAATTGCTCCAGAGAGTAATTAATTCTACTACCTTAGATAACTATCCTAGAATGACATGAAAATGATGAATCCTCTTGAAGTACCTCATTTTCTTCTCTTACTGGAGAGGGAGCCTAAAGAACTACCTTAGACCAGGTACTCACTTTTAGTTAGCTTAAATGAATCTCACTATTTGGCCTAATGAAAATAGGATTTGACAAGAAACTCTTTATTTGTAGAATCTTTAAGAGGGGCTGAATTGGAAATAAGAATTATTGTATAGGACAATTGTTTTCCTATTTTTTCAAGCAGACATGTATCTGTGTCTGCTTTTGCTCCAGGAAATCACTTATTCCCCTGCTACCATGAAGGACTCAATTGGTTGACCTTGCAAAACATCTTTCTCCATGTCTGTCTTCTTTTAAGGTCAGCATCTCCATTATTTCAGTTTGACATTTTGATCAGAATATGATGATGATTTTTTTTTTTTTTCTCTATGTACCTTTTGCTTTGGAAGGTGACCTGGCTGTCCAACCTCCTTTCAAGATTGACTGAAAGAAAAGAAATGGTCAGTGACTTGTATGCACTGCAGGTTTAAACTCAGCTCCTTAATTTTTTTGTCTAATGTGATGTATCTGTGCCCTTCACTATTAAATCTTTTCCAAGTTTGCATGAGTTTTATAACTCATACACAGCAGACAGAAAAAAAAATCATCTTCCTATTTTATGGAATTAGACTGTTGGCCAAGCCCATTTTGACAAAGACATTAAATTGTTTTTAGTAGTTTCAGCTCATCTGGGCTTTATGTAGTGAACTGAAATTTTACACTTGCAGACAAAGTCCCAGTGACTTTCTATACTTGAGTGTAGGTATTCAACCTGTGAGATGTAAATCAGTGGTCTCTGTTTGATCTTATCATTTTAGGAGGACTGTGACACTTCCTTGCTTGAAAGCATATGTGAGAAACTTATTTATACGTTCCCAGCCTTATGGGACTTGAGATTTACTGCTTAATGAGAGTATTGTGTGGAGCGCACGCTAAGTTTCTGAATTCTTACTCTGAATCATTCATTCTGTTCTGTTTCTTCCATTTTTATATTCTGCATAGTGGCTTTAGCATCAAACACTTTGGACATTCCCCAGCATCAACCTGAAGTAAATAAAGATCTTAGTTTGATATATGCTCATTATTTTTTTTCTTATTATTTCAAGTTATGAGTTAATCCCAAGCTTCTAGTAATCAGTTTCTCTGGGTGTTTTCTCACCATCTGGTCTCTTATCACATGCTCAATTACCATGATTGCTAACTGCAATTGCAAGATTAGCTCTTCAACCTTAAATCAGTCATAAACTCTTCTGGATTTTCACCTTCTGTTTGTTTAAAACTTCTCTGTGAACTATTTCACTTTTATGAGTAGTAACATCCTTCTCAAATTAGCCTCATTTGCCTGACTTAACTGAAGACTATTTTCTCTCATAGAACCAGCTATTACCATAATTTTTCTCCTAGCTGTTGTCTTTTTGCCTGATGCACTCTGACTGCATGTAGAGAGGGAGTAATGAATCAATACATTCTTATAACTCAGGAGGATATTTAATCGCTTTTTAGCAAGTGTGGGCCAAAACTGTCCCCGCGTTCCTTAGAGTGGCCTTATGACACATGGGCCCTCGCTGAGAGCCATATTGAAGCATAGTCACCCCACAGTCTTGAAGCCTTTTTTCTGGCAACTGAATGTGATTTTTCATGGTGCACGAAGAAGTAGCTCGTAGCCAGTCAGCTTTACTGTTAAGTACATGACAACCAACATTACCTTCTTCCCCTCAGATAGTTGGGGAAGTGTCATGTTGTCAGCAGGGTTTGTAAAACAGGCAGAAGCCCCCAAAACTGCTGCTCAAAATCCAAATATTAAATTAACCATCTGGCTTCAACTATTGGCTGCACTGCATACATATGCATTTCCCCTCTTTTACCACCTTGGGAGACCTCTTTTATCTGTCCTTTTTTAATAGGACATAGTCTCTTAACCTCCATTTTTGGCCATCCAGCAGCTAATCAGTGCAATTATCCTCTGCCTCACTATGCTAATTGCTAATATTGTCGAGCTGATTTCCTCAAAAATACCTGTGAAAAAATAAAAGTCAAAGAGCACAGTGACAATGGGGCAATGGGATAGAAAATATGGGACTACAGAAAGACAAGACACCTGATTATCCATGTACCTGTGTGTAACATGTAATCCTTTCTACAAGCAATCGAGCTAACACAGAGCAAACAGAGAACTGAAAGCTTTACCTATGTTGGGATGAGCTTAAAATCCTGGTGAAGGATTTATCATTACTTTAACAAATTTAAGTGATAAAATAGCACAAAGGTTCCTTCCCAACAAAGACTTCTTTGCAATGGCATATGTTTCATTAGTGTTCTCCTTTCTCTAAGTATGAGATGAATGGTGAAACATCACATACATCTGGGAGAAAAAATATAAGAATATATTACTTCCATTTAGTGCTTCATGAAACAGAACTCTTATATTTTGAGGACCTTAGGCAAGCAAGCTGGTGGCAGGGGCAAGATTTATCATTACACTGATGATTGCACAATTGTTTTTATTTTCCTTGAAAGTAATAATTACAATGAAGACAACCAGCCAAACCCTCTCAAGACCAATTAGGTTGAGTCAAGGTGAAAATATCCAGAGGGGATGAATTCAGCTGGAGAAGGACTACCTGCCAAAACCAAAATATCATCCAAGTTGTCTCAGGAAAGCACAACTGTTAAGTGTTCATTTGCTTAATTCATATGCATTCTGTTCCAGAAATTCTTCAGTAGTAGTTACATTTGAAACACTTCTGTTGCTTTTTACTTGTTTTCTCTACATCTGTTTCTTCCGTGGAAGTGACAGTATTTTCTTTGCAAAGCTCCAAGCAAAATATGTAAATATCTTCTTGGGAGAAAAGTTATCTCAAGGAGCACCAATTCTTTATAGAGTAGACACAGGTTTTCTATTTTCTGTAGCTGTATCCTTGTTGCTCATAAAATCTTAATATAGATGGGACAAATTCTGCAATAATTTAGATCAAACAGGTTGTCAAGTTTCCACATTAACCCTCCATCCCTAACCCTCCATCCCAATCCCTCCTCTAGCTTTGACATCACATTGTTACCCTGTATTTCTCTGTCCTCCTCCTTCCTTATATTGCCTCTCAAATATAGTAAAGTGATACGTCTTCTGGAGCATCACTCAAGGTCCAGACATCCTGGAGAGGGGTCAGGCAGTAGTGCCAGTATGGGCCTGATACAAAGCATTGAGTATGGTGACTCAGTGCTTAGTAAGTTCAATGAAAGAAGTAGTAATACAGTAGCACGAGTGGGTGGCTTATGCTATTTTGGGAGGCCAGGGGAAATAGCCTGTTTTGTTTTATTCAGTGCATAAACTCCTTCTAGGGTGAAATGAATGGGAAATGCACCCTCAGTAATTTGAACGCACCCTCAGTAAGTTTGCAAACAACACTTAACTTGGGGGTGGGGGGGTTAATCTGCTTGTAGGTAGGAAGGCTCTACGGAGGGAACTGAACAGGCTGGATTGAGGGGCCGAGGCCAACTGTATGAAGCTCAGCAAGGCCAAGTGCCAGG
>VWZY01007928.1:109900-146837 GCA_013399075.1 Chloroceryle aenea
ACACAGTGCTGGTGAGCACTGAGTGCAATTTGGATACTGTGTTCAGCTTTAGGTCCCTCACTACAAGAAGAGCATCGAGGCACTGGAACACATCCAAAGACTACAAGGAAACTGGTGAAGAGCCTAGAGATCAGGTGTTGTGAGGAGCAACTGAGAGAATTGGGGTTGATCTATCTGGAGAAAAGGAAGCTAAGCTGGAGGCATTTGCTCTCTACCACCACCTGAAAGGAGGTGATAATTGATCTCTTTTCCTGTGTGGTAAGTGATAGGCCAAGAAGAAATGGCCTCATGTTGCTTGAGGGGAGAAGATTTCTTAAAGAAAGGGTTGTAAACCACTGGGACAGGCTGCCCAGGGAAGTGGTGGAGTCACCATCCCTGTGGGTATTTAAAAGACATGTAGCTGTGATGCTTAGTGATGTGGTTTAGTGGTGACCTTGACAGGGTTAGTTTAACGATTGGACTTGATCTTATTTTCAAACCTAAAGGATTCTGTGAGTAAATACTACAGGAGCTACTGTGAACTACTCATTTAGTATGGTGTGTGCATTGCTGGAGGTTGTATTATGTATTTAGTGTTCCAAAGTCTCCTAGAAGGGGAACAGAATCATAAAAGACTCCAAAAGGCTGTATAGAAGCACAAAGTAATATAGTGGCTGCTTAGTTGCATCTTCTCATGTCTGATACATAGGCTATTAATCGAACAGGTCTTTGAGGTTGGGGATAGGTGAGGAAGAAGACCAACCAGGTAACAGGGGGAGTAGAAAACCATCACAACATTACAATCACATCTCACTGTGGTAATATGCTCTGTGGAAGGGGAACTGTAATTTGCTGTTGCTCTCAAGTACAAGTTAAGGCCCTGAAGGCACTAATAAGCCTTAATGGCCCTAAACAGACTTAGGCTGGGCCTCCACCCACACACGAGTTCTATTTAACCCAGCGCTGGGCCTCTGCTCCCTGTTTGAGGTTTGTTGGAGGAATGCTGTTCTTCACCTTTGTCTGACTGTGTAGTTTTATGATCTGGACTTCAACCTTAGACTGATTTCGTGGCTTGACCTTGTCAATCACCAGTTAGTTGACCGCTTCCTAATGATGACCTGTGGACTCATTTCCTGATTGATATGAGGCCTACTTTATTGCTAGGAGATCGCCTTATGAACTAGATTCCTGGCTGGAATTAGCTACTGCTAGACCTTTTCTTTTTGAAGCTGGCCTTTGTCTAGTGAGTCTTCTCTTCTTGCTGTGGGATCCCCTTGGTGGCCTAGTTTGCTCTTGGTATACTATGATATGTGGAGATTTCTGGAAGGCTTCCAAGCAGTATGGAGGATATCTTACTGAGGGCGATCCTGTGGTGTGATGCCAGAGGGGGCATGCATCCAGGGAGCAGTGAGAATGCTGAGGAAGAGTATGCTGTTCTTCCTCACGTATTACCTTCTCTGGTGAGAACAGTTAGACTCTCATGGCTTTTTCAACTAATTGTTTTCCCTCAGCAAATCATGAACCAAGTCCTACACGTGTTTGAGGCACTAAAGTGAAGAGCTGGAGCAGCTGGAGGTACATGGCTGCTGTCCCAGGAGCAAATAAGGGCTGTTCTCCAAGTGCCTTGAAGTGCTGCTACAAAATCACTACCACTGGGTGAGGGGTGTGCCCTGTTCTTTGACACATGTGACTCCATTTAGAAGTGGTGTTTGAATTGTAGTGTTTCAGATACAAGTTGTGAGGGGACCCTTGCTGAGGTTAAGATAACTTCCGGCCTGATTGTGAGCTAACCAGTATGCAGAAGATCAAGTCCTAGCTAATTGGAGCCACAAGATGTATGAAGAAATAGGATGAGAGGCTTCTAAAACAGGAGACAGAGAAAGTGCACTTCATTCAAAATTCATTAACAGGAGCTTCAGCCAACCTCAAGCAGTCATTTCTAATGCAACTAAAGGAAGGTAAAAGTGCTGAGCTTTATTACTTTTGAAGTTGTATACAGTGCATATTTAAATGCTTCCATGTGTATTTGCAAGTATAACTTCTGCTTATGCTTCTCAAGTATATTTGAAAGGTACTTTGTACATCTGTGCCCTTGTGTTACTCAGTGAGGGCTGCTACAGCCACCACATGCTAAAAGGCCTTCAGAGAAGACTTCATGGCAACTGAAATTATACTAAAGTGAAATATTTAGATACTAATTAAGCTTTCTACATGTCTAACAACAGAAAAAAATATTACTGTGTGTGCACACCTACATATTACTGCTAACATTTTCTGNCAGCTTCTTAAATTATTATTATTATATTTTTTATTTTATTTTTTCATTTTTGTCTAGGAGGTAGCAGCTCTAAGTCTGCCTCGGTGCTGGCTGGAGCAGGAATGCTTTATGGAAAGGCAGTGTATCTGTGTGGAGGTAATGGCTCTAACTGCCAAAAGAGGGTGCTTGTGGTTGTGTAACAGTGACACTGGATTTTATGTATTAAACACCTGTTAATACATATATTGTGTACTAAAAGGCATGTCTTGTGATTGCATACAGCTGTACATCTGCAAAGCTACTCCTTGTCAGGTTAGAGTGTTTTCTACTCCTGCGTTGGTTGTAGGTCACTTGGACCTTCAGTCAAGTTGATTTTTGGCACAGGTTCATGGATTTATTCAGCAGTCTGAGTTCTTCGTGGAGGTAGGACTCCTAAAATATTTTTTCTAAGTTTGAGTCTTTGTGCCCTCAAAGTGAATTTAATCTGTACATTGCATCACATTCCCACCTTCCAGAGTGAACAGCTATTGGATTAGCCTAGCAATTTAGAAGGGAGAGGAAAACCACACTCAATCAACTGTTGGCTATTTCTAGGTATGGTTCTAACTGTGCATATTATTAGAAATTGTTAGTTTACATAAGCTTAGTCTTTATTTTACTCACAAAATGGTCAGAAGCAGACTGCAATTTTCTTGAATGTGCTATTTGTTTGAGACTTTTACACAACTCAGTGTTCTCTTTTTTTTTTTTNTGTGTGCACACCTACATATTACTGCTAACATTTTCTGGGCTTGGAAAAGATGTCTTTATATGAATAGTGTTTGTCACCATAGCTGAGCTGTGCATCTTCCAGAGCTGGTTGGAACTTCTGGTGTAGGTATTGCTCCATGTCCTTCAACCTGGTGAGGTTTATTTTACCTTGCTTCAGGGAAGGGAGCAGTGAATGCAGCTTCTTAAATTATTATTATTATATTTTTTATTNACAGAGGGCAGCTGAGCAGTTTCCTTGACATTCAGCTTCTGAGCTGCTTTTTTCCTTATCAGGAGAAAGCCTTTAAATCGCTTGCAGACTAGTAGAAGATAAACAAGTACAGGGATTTTAATTTTTTTACTTTTTATTTTAGACTTAACTGTTGTACATGTCACTTGAAAAGTTTGTGATCTCACATTCCTCAGAGACTTGGTCTCATCTGTGTGTGGATGGACATTTTCCTCCCTGCATGTTCCCTTAGTATGGAAAGAGGGGAAAATCTAATCAGCTACAAAATGCTCTCTCTAAATTCTTGATTATTTTTAATATTGAGTATGTGGTATCTGCTAGAGTTATTAATCTTATTTCCTTCACTTGGCTTTCCTAGGTCTTTCCTGAACATAGAAAGCAGAGGTAGAGTTTTTGAGATGTCATGCTGACTTTGGGTGCTTGTCCTTCATAGACATGTCTGAGTTAGCTGACTGCATAGTTCCTCCTAGAGGGCAATGCAATGAAACATAGTGTGTTCTAGAAAGTGCATGTCTAGAATTCATGGGTTTTGATGGCTGCTGGAGGAGTGCTGCCTGTGGAAATATGCATGTTGCTGTGTTTTCATCTGGTGCAAGCAGGTTGTATGCTTGGTATAAAAGTTTAGCAAAAGTGGAGAGACAGAAGGGCAAATTGTGAGGAAAAAGGCAGAACCTAATGGCTCCAATCCGTTAACTTTATTTACTGATCTTAGGTCAGTATAGCATGATGGTCAGGGCTTCTACACATAAGGTTCTAGGATTTAACATGTTGCTTCTGTGGTTCACTGGTAATATGTGCTTCTATTTTGACTGTTAAAATTATTTAATATATAGAATATCACCTATTTTGTGTTTTGCTTTTGTTTTTCTTCTCATTATAGTGGATGATTATGTAAAAACTATCACCACTTCTTGTGTCTTTTGACACCATCATGGCCTCAGTACTACTAGAAAACCTTGTGATTTTCTCTTGTGCTAGCCTTGTGTTGGAGGAGGTACTGTCCCAGAGCCTGTATTAAACACATGCCAGTGCACAAAGCATTGTCTGAACTACTCAAACCTAGTCAAAAAAATTGAAATCATGAACTCTATCCAGTGATATTTAATCAAATCTGCCTCAAGGAAACTGGTGGAAAACTAAAGGCAGTGATAGCTTGTTTTCAAGGCTGAAAATTTGCCATTAAGAAATGCTTCTGCCCCATATTCTGTAATAGTTAGGGTTACACAGTGCATGGGAGTGAGTGGGATGAGGAGCTATCAGTGGGATGGTGAACTATTAGTTTGCCACATCCACTAACACAGAGTGCTCTTGCTTATTATGCTGGCATGTGTCCTAATGTCTTTACCTTGGCTCCCTTGTCCTCTTGAATTCCCTTTAACAGCATTTCTATCACAGTCACTAACAGATTGTTTGAGAGGAAAATTGTACACTGATGAGTTTTGAGAGGTACGGATAGTTTTAAGTTTGATTACTGTCAAATGAAACAAATAATAATAACACAACTATGTGCATCATCTTTTCCACAAGGAGTGTAATTAGATCCTTGCATAGTTAATTTAAGTATCTGTGTGCAAGGCTTTAGTGAGAAATGAGGAGAGGGGGATGTTCTTTCTGTGTGTCACACAGTGGCCTTTAACACAAAGCCTGCTATTTTGGTATGAATATTGGAGGCAGCAATCTTCAAATTTGCTTTCAGATGACATTTATGAGCTAAGCTCAATCATTTATATTTGTGGAAAGCTGACATTGAAGGAATTTGTCTTTAAACCAGAGTGGATACTTGGGAAACTTTTTTACAGTAGAACACCTCTATTTATAGGATAGATTTAGATGGGGAACCTGGCAAGCTGCCCCAGCAATACAAATCACTGGAACTTTTTGTTCCTTTTGTGCATATCTTATCATTTTAACATCACATCCACAAGACTTTGACTGTAATAGGAGCCCTGGTTATTTATAAATGTATAGCTAAATTGCAGGGGGAAAGGTTTATTTTTTTTATTGAAGAAGTAAAGCACAGAAAGTTAGTCTGATTTATCTGTAATTATGCATGCAGCTAGAACTTGGTAGGAACTAGGGAAAAATCTTTTGTTTGAACTTTCTAGTGCTTATATTCAAATTTTTAATTAACTTTTTCTCTGTAACTCTCAATATGTTTCTACTGTAATTCTCAATATGCTTTGATATCATTCAGGGAACAAAAGGTAAGGCTTACTGTGGCTAATTTAACACCTGTAAATTCCTGCAGATGAGCAAGTAAAGAATGCATAGCCTTTTGGGAGGGAGGAAAACATAAGCCTTATGTTATAAAAGCAGTAGTTCAAATACTGTTTAGATTGATTCATTAATTAGAAGTTGTATGTTCCATCTGTGCAATTATAAACAGATTAATTATTATCATTTTATGTAGATAAAATACAAAAGATCTCAAAGCTTATTAAATCAATTTTTAAAAAGTGAAATAGACTTGTGGCCAAAATAGCAGGCTGAGATTATTTCTGCTCCTTTTTCATGTCCTTGACCTCATGCTTTATTTGGGGGATGGAACAATTCTTTACAGTCTTTTTTTATCTGTCAGATATATTTATGGCCTTAAAAGCATCATATGTAGGAGACCAGGAAAGAACTGCATTTGATACATAATCTTAAATTTATGCCCAGTTTCAGTGTCTTACTGGATACTTACTGTCCCATTTGGTACAATATGGTGTATGAATTTCAAGTTAGTCAACCAAAAATGAATAGAGTAGAAACTTGTGCAGAAGCCAGGCTTTGTGCTATGCAGTTTGAAATTTTTTTCTTCTAATGGATTGTGCCTTGAAACTGACTTAAGAATGGTTTGAACAAAACTTATATAACTTAGTTTTTAATCTATAAAGTCTTGAGAGAAGAAAAACTTGTAGTTTAAATTCTGGTATGTGCAGGATGCTTTTGCCATGAGGAATAGATTCTAGGAAGCTTGGAAGGACTGAAAGAATTTCTTAATTTGCTGAAGGTGAAGCAGCTGAGCATCAAGAGATGAAAGAGTAAAAGGAAACAGTTGTGAAGTGAGTTCAGGAGGTGTTTTGTTGTTTTTTTGGTGTTTGGGTTTTTTTTGGTTTTTTTTTGGTTTGGCTTGGTTTGTTTGGTTTTTTTTTAGGGAGATACGACAGAACTGTGCTGCATAAAGTTGTTTTCAGGCCTAATATCCCACATATTAAATGGGGACATACAATTGCTATATAATATTTTATGTCTGCATATTTTGTACTTTTCTATGAAATTTCTTTTGAGTTTTTTTGTTTATTTTAAAACTATAAAAAAAAAACCTATAAAAATATGTCACTTTGGCTTGTGAAAGCTGTCAGGCCACTAATTCCTGCTGCTGCTGTCCCATATTGAAAAGATAGTTGCTGAGGTGAGGCCTACTGGAATTATGTGTGGTAAATTGCAATGGGATTATAATTTTATAATCCTGATATTTAGGAAGAGGAACACAGACCCAGCACA
The DNA here is from genome assembly GCA_013399075.1 of Chloroceryle aenea. Lineage (NCBI taxonomy): Eukaryota > Metazoa > Chordata > Aves > Coraciiformes > Cerylidae > Chloroceryle > Chloroceryle aenea. Next base: position 116,626 of record VWZY01007928.1, read on the forward strand.
ATAACAACAGAGGAGTTATAGAACAAAGACCACTCTTGGGTAGTCTGAGGGTTTCTGATGGGGAATTAGCTCCCAAATGTAATTCTTTTGGCTTTGGTGTTAGAAATGAACTGGTGCCTCCAGATGACACTTCCCCAGTCTCTGTGCCTCCTGAAGTGAAGTGTTCTGGTACCCTTAGTGGAGGGTGGATTTTAATGGAATTTAAATGTATTTACGTTTCCTTGGATGATACATATGTAAGACTGGCACTTTCTGTAAAGCTGTCGTTTACTGTATCTTTACTGCTTTCTTGTCTGTCTCCCTGGTATTCACATATATGCTTTGAAAAGACAAAATAAATTAATTGACTTCTAAAGCCAGGGTATGTTGCCTTAAAACATGTTTAAAGTATCATGTCAGTATTCACTCTCAGAAGTAACTTTCATCTAGTAATTATTTAAGTTCCTTTGCCTTCAGCTGATTTTCCTTGACTCTCCTGAGTATGCCATGGACAGATAAACCCTTAATGTATGTTAGACTGGGCTTTTGCCTCAGGCATCTTTACATAGTTTTTTATATATATATAGTCAGAATCACATTACACACATCAGAAATTCAGTGTGAGCCTGCTCCAGTTGGCAGGTGTATCATCACAGCACTGGCACAGTGCTCATATGGGCAGGGCCTGCCGACTTGATCCGAGGCCTTCATAAATGGTTTATCCTGCTGTCGGACTAGTTGGCATAGAAGTCATGGTGAGGACAGGAATTTGGGCCTTCTCATGGTCCTTTGGGCAAATGTAAATGCTGAGGAAAAGCAAATAAACCCATTTTTGAACAGTGTTTTCAAGATAGGTATTTGTTCATGTTTAAGTGTTAAAAAAATCTTGTGGTTAGAAGTGGTTATGTAGAGTGGCAGAAAGCACTTGAGTTTAACAATTAAAAAAAAAAGCTTCTCCTAAACTTTTGTGCATATTGAGTGGCATTTTAAAAAGTCCACCACAAAAAAAGAAATTATCAAAATGTTGTTTTGGTTGGCAACAACAATTTTATTCCTTACTACTTTCATTATGCAGCTATAATTTTTCAAAAAACAGGCCTCCTGTTTCCAGAATTCCTACCCTGAACAAAGAACTAAATGTTACTGAAGGCAGCATGGAGTGGAAAATTTTCTATTGACACAGGCATTATTCATCAAGATTATTCTGATGCTTTTACTGCTTGTTAAATGTGGAAGGGTAGGAGAAAGTGGATAGCTCAGAGTATGCCTGCATGTATGTGTATGCACAAGTCTATGTGTGACTAAGGTTAGCTTTTTGTAAGTCTCCAGAAATTTCAGCTCTTCTTCTGAAGAAAGGTTCACAAAGGTTCTTAATTCTTCTGAATTGCTCATCTAAATCATTCACCTTACCTTTTTTAATTAACAAGAAGAGGGCTCCACAGTGTCTAAATCAGCAAAACGTATCTTATTTCTGCCAATTACCTGCATATGGTTTGGGGATGCTGTGTATTTTAATTCTTATCTTGCTGTAACGCTGCCTTGATTCCTTGGAAGTGTGCTGACTAATCTTGGTAAAAGCATTTGGTGCCAGGTGAGTGCAGGAACAGGTGGCACCAGGCTTCTCAGACAGAACAGCAAAATGATTAAAATGAGATAAGCACCTTTTAATATTTATTTCACTTTTGGGGAGGGAGAGGGGAAACATACAACATAGGCAAATAGAAGTGCAAATTCTTGTGCAAATGGTGTATGCTGTAAAAGTTTTCTCCTCTGTGGTTTAACTTCTGTTTGTTATAATTTTCAAAGTCAAACTGTACTACTTTAGAAAGCCAAACCTACGTGCTTCTATTCTACAAACTACATAGTTTTAAAGTAAACATCCTCATTACCTTGCGGGTTTAACAGGAAAAAAAACACCAAAACAAAATATCAAACAAACAAACAAAACAACAAAACAAACAAACAAACAAAACACCAAACCCCACAGTAAACAAACAAACAGAACCCACAACAACCAACCACACAAAAAAAACACAACCACAAAAATAAAATACAAACTACCACCATTTCCCTGCCCCTTGAGTCTGGTGTTGCTGCTGCAACAGCAGCAGCTGCTTTAAAGTAGTGAAGGGATCTTTGTGGGGAAGGTAATGTTGCTTTGGGGGTGTTTGTGCCAGATTAGTCTGTCCAGCCAGGAACTACTGTTCTGTTAGGCTTGTCAACTCAGCTGCTTGTGAGCTGTGCCTGCCTCGTTTCAGCCGAAATGCAAAAGTTAGGCTTAAATTGTGTTCAAAAAAGTAAAAATAATGTGCTAATTCATCTTCTGAGCAGTTGAATGGCCAGCTGGGAGAGAAACACTTTCCTCAATGCTGAGTTGATTTTTTTTTCCTTTTTTTTATTCTTTTTTTTTTTTTTTAAGCCAAAATTGCTGCCACCACCACTGCCCTCACTAGAGGTAGGCCTTGCCTCCACACTCGCCCATTGCTGTCCTGCTTGACCAAGGCTCTGTGTGCTCTGGACATGACTGCCTGGTTACTCCTGCAGTATGTCTGCTGGTAACCCCCCTGGCCTTGGAGCTGGCTCTGATGCCTGTGGGTGACAGATGGACTCCTTGCTCCTCCTGGGGGTAACAAATGGCATGAACTTGGGCTGGGTAGGCCACGGACCTCTGGCTACTGAGTCCCAATGGCTAGGAATATATTGCATCTACAATATATAGCCTTAATGAAAATTACTCAACAGACCCAATGTGATCATGCTCATTCATTAGTGCCATAAAAAGCTTGAGATTAATTTAGTAAGTCTTGATATGTCAAATATTTTACCTTACTTGTAAATGGTATTGTGTCAAGACCTTTCTGAAATTATGTCTAAAACTTAGCAGATATGAACTTTAGAATTATTTAAAATAACTTTGTCAAGGCATAGTTGAGGTTTTTATTGCTGTATTAAACCATTTTTTATTGTGTCATAAAATGGGTAGGCAGTATTTACAATTCCAAATATTTCAAATATGTAGCCAAGCCCTTTAGAAAAGATGAAATACTGGCATCATTCACTTCAGTGAGGTCTTGCTTCACACGAATGCTGCTGTCATCCCCTTGTCATTGTATGGCAGCGTTCACTGGAGTATACAGAACATCTTGGTTAATGTATCTGTATCTTATGTGGGCAGAAAACTTGCCAGATAGGCAGCTCTTCGTGGAAGGCTTGCTATTTGTTGCCGTGGTGGTGAGGCGCTGCTGGCCTACTCACAGGGACGGGGAACTGGAAACCAGGACAGCAGTTTATTCACAGGGCTGTCTCTGAACTGGTGTTACCTGACCCTGAATATTCTTGAGCAAATAACTGAAATCCTCCGAGTGACTGTGCTTTTTTTTTTTTTTTTTTGGGGAAAGCACAANGCACACAATGAGTTACTTGAAATAACCAAATAACCACTCTTTGAAAACTCTCCGGATACCCATAGCTGAAAGATTCTAGCAACATACGCTATTACTGTGTATGACACTTTTCTGAACGACTCAAATGTCCTTTGCAACAAAGAAAATATTTCTGACCATTGTTTTTTCCATTAGGCATTGATCATTGAGAATAATCCTGGGTGTATTCCTTAGCAGTGTGTAGAAATCCTTTGCATGCTAAGAATGATGTGATTGTTTTGCTTGAGTGCCTGCGAATTGCTTTAGCAGAAGTGCAGCTTCCTATTTTAAAAATATTTATTCCACATTGCCCTATTAATGTACCTTAGCACTGCTCTTCAGGGACTTGTTCTAGCACTGATGAGCAGTAGTAAAATTTCTGTGCTGGTGCAATCTCTTGCATCAGCTGAAGCTGCTGACAAGCGTACTATTTCTACAACAGGTATTTGACCTTTAAAAACCAGCCTTGGATCACTTAGCTGCTTCACATTCATCCCAAAATGGCTGTGACACTTTAATAGGGATAAGCCTGATGTTCAAGTTTCATTGTGAAACTTATTTGGAAAGGGGATGCAAAGTGCATATTGCCTCCTACTAAACACTGGACTTCATAAGCTTCTCTCTGGGATTGTCTGTTGTTTTGGTGTGCGTTTCTCTTGGACCTTGGTGGGTAGGTGGATAACAAAAAAATCAGTGTACTGATGCTTTTAGCAGAATTGTCATCTAGACTGTTGGACCCAAGCTTGGTCAGGAAGTTTTGGGTTGGTTTTTTTTGTTGTTGGAAAGCCAAGCTGAGTTTTAAAATACTATCAAATAACCAACCCTCCCTCTATTCCTCCAAACTTATCTGAGATCATGAAAGCACTTTTTGTTGGAGTGGAAACCAAGCTATGATTTTTTACTTTAGTATTCTGTTAATTTTTTTTGTGCATAACTCACATTTTGGAAGAAAGCAGTGAAAGATAAAATTGTTTTTAACATAAAACAAAATATTTTCATGCTGTCAAAGCTCCATTTTCCTCATATAAAATAAATACATTACTTGGAAATATTTTAGGGTTTAACCATTTTTAAATGATATTTTTATAACAGAACTGTTTCCTTAATTTGCTTACTGTTCTAGGGATAGCTTTGTGGGTTTCACGTTGCAAGAGAGTGACTGATTTGAACACAGGTTACCCTGAACAACCATATTTCAGCTCAGTAGCTCTCCTTGCTTCCCAAAGTTTCTGACTACGTCTGTTATAAGGGGGATTCACTTTCCTAAATAAAAACAAAAAAACAACCCCAAGCAACAAACACTTCTCAAGCTCCTAACATAGAAAGCCTCTTCTAAACAAGGATCCCGAATAAGACTATTTCAGAGGCTTCCTTTGGAGATTATTGACAGCAGATTGAAGACAACACATCTGGAGATAAAGCTTTAAGTTCAGGTCACATATCTGACAACTGCTTTTTAGGTAAATGAACAAAGTATCCAGCTAAAAACGGTGGGGAAAAAAATAAATCTCAAAAGACAAAAGCAAGATGCACTGCCTTGAAAAGCATACTAACATCTGAGACATCACTGTGTTTGAAACAGTTGTGCTTAACATCCTCTGGGCTGTCCAACCCTTTACACAGCTAATCCAGTCCTTGATCAAAGTCCACTTTATTTAGACAAGGGCAAGCGGGGTTTTTAGGTGAACAGTGTATCTGTATTGAAAACCTGAGGTAAATATGGCACAGAGAACTTTCATGAATGTTTCTGGTTTTGTAACTACTGCTTGTCCTTCATAACCTGCTTTGTCATCTGCTGTTAGTGGCTTTTAAAGGAAGAAGCTCAGATGCAGGTAGTACTAGAGGTAATCACCTGCCTAAGGCCTAGAGCTCAGGTCTCTTGAGTCTAGAGCTCTGTCAGTATGACTACAGAGCTTGCACCAGTTCTATGAATGCTTATTGCTGCAAGGAAACAGTCTATTAGGTTCACAGGAAACAAATCATTGACTCAGGTTTGAGATGAAAATTTGTAATTGTGTGAGCTCCCAATAAGAGCCTGTACTCAGGAGAGGAGGAAAGATGTGCTATAAGCTACGTGCCAGTCAAAGCAGCTGGAATTTCCAGCACCAAATAAAAGCAACTATCTATTCAGGCAAAAGGTATAACTAAATAATAATTCATGGAGATGATTCCACAGATAATTTCTGAATAACAAAATATATCTGAAAATCATAAGCTGTTCCTGCTCTATTCTGCCAGGAGGTGGGGAGGAATTCTCTGAGTTACATTATTTATGACTTATTCATACAGCTCAGCCTGTGCTTCTAATATATATGCTCTGCATCTTTTATAGATGAAGGACTTCCTTCTTCAGGGCTGTGTTTTGAGGAACTTTCAAAGCTGCTAAATTTAATTTAAGAAACAGGTGTATATCTGTGACCTCCCTTGTCTCTTCAGTCTCCATTAAAGTATGCTTGCTTCCTCTTTTATTGCATTGATTGAACTTTCTTCACATAATCAGACAAAATCTGAAGTCCTCTAGAAAAATAAATCTTGAAGAAAATTGGGTTTTGTTAAAACAACTGATTAGAGGTGTTCCTCCAATAGTGTCCTGGCAGTAGTGGGCTCTGCCTTTTCCTTTGCTGGATTTTTTTTTTGGTGCTTTTGTTTTGGTTTGGTTTTTTTTAGGAATGAATTCGTAATAACTGTTGCTGCACAGCCTCGTGTGCAGTGCTGAAGATGCTGTGAAAAAGATGGGCCAAGTCACAAAAGTGAAGGAGTGGGTAGCACTGTGTTATGTGCAATAATGTCTGCCATCCTGCAGTCACTCAGTCTCTGGTAGCGAGGTGCCAGTTGATTTAGTGGACTGGAAAAGTGGTTGATTATAAAAGGTGAGGGGCTGCTGAGGAGGAGATGCCTTTGTGAATGTATACAATCCTGTTCTTGATTTATTCCTAGTTGTCCATCCAGAGAGCTTTCTTGTTTGGGCTTGTATTTTATTTGTATGATGGTAATCATCACTCTGATTTGGTGGTTTATTCAATTGCCTGATTTGCTTTTGTGCACTTTGGTCATGTTGCAGTGTGACTTCCTTCAGCAGTCACATCATGGTGTAATTTTTGTTAAAAAGATACTTCAGCTGTTTAAGCTTTGCCTTGCAAGTTCAGATGGGCCTGGAATAATACAATCTGAATGTTTGGGCCTTCATTCATGTAGGGTGGCGACTGTATTTTGATGGGTTATCTCTGTCTGGCAGGGAAGGTGCTAAGGTTCCTTCTCTTACTCTGTGTTCCTTTTCCCTGATTGATGTGCCTAATTCTGTTGATAGGAGCTATCAGCAGTTCTGCTGTTGCTTTTACACTGACACATTTCAGTCACTCTTAGTCCATCCTAGGCATGCGTGCCTCACATGCAGGCACACACTTCTATATTGTTCTGCCATCTTGCCATTTTCTTTTTAAAACTTCTCCATCTGACTATTTTAATTCAGAATTATGACAAGTCATGTTAACCAATGTGGTAATTATGAGGAAAGGCTTTGGAGTCATATTTAGTTTTATCTTTTTCAGTTCAGCTTGTATTCTTTTGTCCACTACATGAGTGGATTGCCTTCGATTGTCCTTTAAAAAAAAACCAACAAAGTGTCTGGGCATTTATGATGATCAGGTTTTCTAGGGACCTTTGGGAAACTGTGGGCAAAGAATATTATGGCTGGGATCTACTGGAATTTTAGGATAGGGATTATAGAATGCTTTGGGTTGGAAGGGACCTTTAAAGGTCATCTAGTCCAAACCCCCTGCAGTGAGCAGGGGCATCTATAGGTCAGGTTGATCAGAACCCTCTCCAATCTGGCCTTGAATGCTTTCAGGGATGGGGCATCAGCCTCCTCTCTGGACAACCTGTGCCAGTGCTTAACCATTCTTGGCATAAAAAATGTTTTCTTTGTGTCTAGTCTGAATCTAGTCTTTTTTAGTTTAAAACCATTTCCCTTGTCCTCTCCCAAAAGGCCCTGCTGAAAAGCATCACCATGTTTCTTACACAGGTTCCCTTTCAGTACTTAAAGGCCTCAATAATGTCTCCCTGAAGCCTTCTCTTCTCCAGGCTGAACAATCCCAACTCTCTCAGACTTTTTATAAGGGAGGTGTTCCAGTTCTCTGATCATTTTTGTGGCCCTCCTCTTGACCTGCTTCAACAGGTCCATGTCCTTCATATGCAGAGGGCTCCAGAGCTGGGCACAGAACTCCAGGTGTGGGGCCTCATGAGAGCAGCATCACCTCCCTTGACCTGCTGGCCACACTTCTTATGATGTGGCCCAGGATGTGGTTGGACTTCTGGACTGCAAGCACACATTGCTGGTTTGCATCCAGCTTTTCATCCACCAGCACCAAGTACTGCCCCAGAAAAGAGACAGGTGTCAGAACTTGGGTACTCCATGTGCCTAATACTGCAAATACAATTTACGATGGGTCTGACAGAAGCTTTATTAACTACAATTGTGGTGAGAACCTTTGGACACCATCCTCTCCTCTGCCTTCCTGTTCTCTGCCAAGTGATTGCAGGGACCCACACTATAAACTCCTTCAGAAAAAATGAAAGCAGTAAAGAAAAGCAATCACTTTAATGTTAATGAAGCCAGGTAGCCATACCTGGTAAAGACAGGCTCCTTAAGTAGCTTGCTAGCTGCCACAGTTCTAGCAAGGATTCAGACAGTAAGGTGAGATATCAAGAGGTGGCTCTTGGTGTAGCCTACAGGAATAGCACACTCAGTATTACCTTAGCTTACCAGAGGGGGTTGGAAACAATCACAGCTTCTATGTTATAGTTAGGATAACCGTCTTAGCCAGATTTTAAATAGTAATAATAGTAATTGCCAGTGAGGAAAAGATAGAGACAGCAATGAACAAAGAGAATGGGAATAAGTGAGCATCTTCTGTTGTTGGTCTGGTCAGTTTTAAGTGCTGAAAGCTGATAAACAGATGTGTAGCTAATGTGGTGTGAACCACATCTAAACAACTTCTTTCAGTGGGGAAAACAAGTTTACCTGAGTTTCAGTTTTCATAGTGAAATATTAAAACTAGATCCTCCTTCCCACATGAGGGCATATTATAGCCTTTCAGAAATGCTGCTACTGTTACCACCTTTGTCAGCTCAAACCCATCAGCCTATTATAATCATAAGGCTAAAGCAGTAATGAAAATCCTAATGTTTTGATGCTGCTTGTGAAGTAGAATGTTTTTCTTGTTTTTAAGTTTTTTTTTTTTTTTGAGCAAATAGCTACATCCCTTCTACATATGATGATGCAAAATGGATATTTTTCTGCTTAAATCGCTTATCAGCATGTGCACACGTGGCCTGAATAAATGCAGGAATTTGCATGTCAGGTTACTGCTGTGCAGCTGTTGCCCTTTTCATGATGCACATGATTATTTTAAAAACATGAGTCCTTTACCAGGTACATCAAAATTCTCTGCCAGGAAGCAGTCACCCTTCTCCCTCTGCAATTAAATCAAGCCCACTGGCACCTCTATCTTGATTATTTTTTTATCCATATGTAGTGTTCATATAGAATACTTCCATCAAGATGCTTGCCTTTCTGCTTTAAATCATACATTTGTTTGAGTTGTAACTAAAATAGAGTAGATGAAAATACCTGTGATAATCACGTGACTCCCTGAGAAGGAATAACTTGCACTTCTCACTTCGTTTTGCTTATGGCTTTAACAGAATCTCCTGTTGCTAGCAGAGCTCAATTTCAACTGCTTGGTATTTTTGTTTCCTTATTTCACCTGTACATTGCTGTGAATGTCAGAACATGTCTGGTCTCTTTGCTATGTTTTAAACTCCAATCTTGCTGTGATAACACTAGCTTCTAAAAGCTGCCAGTCTTACTTGTTAAAAATAATGTGCTTTTAACAGCCTTCTGGCACTATCATTTAGAATTACGCCTTTCTGAGTTTTTTGTTCTGGTAAATATGTAAGTTCTTGTAGACTTGAAAGTGGGTGTGCCTGCTTGTTTTGTTTTCTGGTGGTCTTTTAAGTAAAATCTGAATCTCTAAAAGGCAACCAGAGAAACAATCGGATTGATTCCAGCAGAGAAAAGTTCAAGTTTTGTGTCTGTATACTTCTGGGAACAAGGCAAGGTTTCAACTGTGGGTTTAGGTGGAAATTATGTAGTTGAGCTCTCTTGCTTCAAAATCTTTTGACAGTTTTTATCTTGAATGATATCCCTCTGTAGCTGTGTGACTTCTCTTCATAGCTGAGTAGTTCCCAGTATTCATTCTTTCTCATATTCTTTGAGATGGGGATGAGACGTGGGGGAGATAAATTACTTAACCAAGATTGTACAGGAAACTGGTGGTAGATCCACTGCAACATAGTCTTATGCTCTTATGGTGTTAGCTTTAATATTCCCTGAGTTTGACTCCAGTTTTTGTTTAATCCTGTGTCACTGGAGGGGGTTACTTCATCCCCAAATTCTCTCCCTGTGGGTGCAAGCTCTGAGATAAGTCTAGTGTTGTGGGGACAAGGTTTAACTAAATATGATCTCAAAGGATACCACAGTGTTTGACTGTGTCTGCTTTAATGTGTTTGAATGAAGGCTCTTTATGAGTACTAAGATGAGCTATAGATTTTGGTTTGTTTCCATAGGGTCTTGAAGCATTTGTTGCTCATTGTGGCTGGACTACATTGATGGTCCCTGTATTGGTGCCTTTTATTTGGATGCACTTAGCCAGAAGTCCTTCTCATATGGAGGGAAGGGTTAGCACACATTAGCTCTTCATGAGATGGCTTTCTTGGGTCATCCAAGCTGCATCCTATGGTTTAAAGGTTGTCGTCCCTCTTTGTCTTCTTATTTCCAGATGAGCAATAGAAATATTTTGAACAAGCAAATAATTGTGACTAGAAAAATCTGTTTGGGGTTTTCAGACACTGCTCAGGACATTTGCCACACGTGTAAATAACATCACTGAGTTGCAGGGAATGAATTCTTGTTAATAAGTAGTTTGGGTTTGTTTTTGTAATAAAACTCAGCTTTAGAGATAAAATTTTGCTAAATTGTTAGCAACAGGGGGCAAACACTTTCAAAATAAATTTTAGTGCTGTCCCTGTAGGATGCTGCTAGGTTCTGGGAAGTCTTAAAATCCCTTCCATTAGCTCACTCCTGCAAATCTCTTTTAAATCTTTTTAAGAGAAATAGTTCCAAATAACAGGGCTGCAGCAGAAAGCAAGAGACTAGTTATGTTATTATTGGAGGAAAGGGAATTTTTTTTCTTATCCCTGTCTGATACTGCATGTCATTAATTTCTGCTATAAGATGAAACCAGCAGGTGTCCAGCTCACAACCAGCTTTTGCTTTAAATTAATTTGTTCGCTCTTTAATTTCATTTCAGTAGTTTATTTTATATTCCTTCTCTTTCCATTAGATTTCTTTTCTACCATCAGTGGGAACAAATAGGACACCCAGAGACCTATGGAATTCAGAGGAAAAATAAGTCAATAAAACTCAGGGTGTAGATGAGCAGTATCAGTGTTTTCCTTGATGGAACTGAGGAAATGGTAGGATGTGCAGCAGTAAAATGCCTTGTGCAGAGGATCACTTGGGCACTCTTATTGGGGAATAAGACTTGCATGCAAAGTCTCCCTCTCCAAGCATTAATCCATCTTGGAAAGCTACCCTGGATAAAGGTCAGGGAAAAAACTTATTTTATTTACTGACTGTTTATGAAACTGCTAAAAAAAAAAAAAACCAAAAACCAAACTAACAAAAACATTTCAAGATGTGCTGAGTCTAAATCTACCAGTGCAAGAATCAGATGTCTGGGAGGAAAGGTAAGGAGGGCAGAGATAAAAACAAAAAACCCAACCCTGGACAAGCCACTAGAGAGGCTGCCTTTACTTGGAACTTGGTATGTAAAATTTTAGTATCATTCATTGCTTTATGCTTGTGCTGACCTGCTTTGCTGGATCAGCTTCTAGGTAAGAGATTTTAGCTTCTCTCTGCCTTTAAGCCAGAGGGCCCAGTGGTGAAGTTAATGGTTATTAACAAAAACAGACTACTTGCAGTTCTGTACTTTTAAAATGAAACTAAAACAATTCCCCACCTTGAGATGGGCTGGGTTTTGTTGTGAGGGGGTTTGTTTTGTGCCCCCCTCCAGGCTTTGCATGTGTCTCAATACTATGTTTTAAAAATAGTTTGTCTCCATATCCAGCAACTGCAGCTGAGCCTGTGACTGGAAGTAAATTTACTGTGTGCAGGGATCTGTACTGGTGGCTGCTGAGTCTGGGGAGCAATGCAGCACTTGGTTTTTGACAAGAAATCATGTAAGTAATGAGCAGGGTCCCAAAAGTTCATCCTCCTTCAAGTGTTGCCTAAAAGGCTTTTTGCTCTTTTCCTTTCCTACATGTGAATTGATTCTGTCCAACAGGGTCTGGCTTTGTATATAAATCCTTCCTAAGCTTTCAGTCTGCACTCTGGCTGTGCTTAAGTTGCCTTACTACTTGGTGTACAAAACTCAAAAGATATTCGTGGTTGGAGAATGCTGATAGTTACTAGATCAGAACAGACTGTTCTGAACACAGACTGCTCTAATGCTGTAGCAACCATCATGTCTGTAACAGCTGGTTCAGGCTCCTGTCTTGCCATGCCACCTTGCTCCAGAATGGGAGCTGGAGGGGCTCAGTAGCACAGAGGACATGGATGAAACTTGTACCTCTAAATAGACTGGTCATGCTTGAGAAATCCCACTTTGTTCCCAGTGTCAAACAACAGGAAGAACTAGCCTCATAAAATATGAGGTCACTATGAGCTCATGCTTGTTAAACCCTCTTTATCTATGTCTTGAAGAGTTTGGTTTTGTTTAAAGCAGATTAAACTATTTTCTACTTCCAGAAAGTGGTGTCCTCTCAAAAATTAACTTATTTGGAAAGATCCTGGACTTTGATATCTTCCTGTTATGGAAAAGAGCATCTAGGAAATTTGTGCAACTCTTAAGTGTTCAATTTCTCAGATCTGTATGGTTTGGTTTGTAACAGGTGGTTCTGTAACTTGCAAAACTTGGGAAACCTTTTTGCTTCCCTTTCTCTATCCTATTAAGAAATCTTGTGTTTGGGCTTTCTCATGTCTAATGGAGTCTCTCACCTTCTGTTACCAAGATCAGGGCTAAGGAATCTCTCTTCTACCTACTGATGAGTTTCCTAACACTTGCAAGAAGTGAACAATTCTCAGATCTGTACTCCTTTGTCAGTTTTATTGAAATACAGATGACCGTTTTGAATTTGATCAAAAGTGTGGCCATACAATTCATAGTGTGGTTATAGATAGGCTTCTCAGGTAAGTGGAAATCCTTACATTAAGAATCTTTGGTATTTGATCTTAGATTAATGTACTAAGGCTTCACCTTTCAGCTGACTGGAAAAAAAAGAAGTAGGTTATGTGAAGGAGGAAGAACTGCCCCTTTTCCTCAGGACACCTTTTAATTGACTGAGCTTCTAAGTAAAAATCCTCTTAAGATCATGTAAAACTTCTGAATGGCAGGATCCAGAAAGCATTGGGTAACATTCTGTGATTCTGTAACAGGCAGACATGTAAAATTCAGTATATTGCATCATTCTGCAACGTCTGTTCCAAGTCTTGGCATGATGAAGTGATAAGTGTCTAGGTTAATGCAAAAGTTTTTGTCATGCTTCAAGGAGCAGTGTTTCAAATACCATCCTGTAACTTAAAGAATTGTCCCCTCTGGACATGCTGGTTTCTAGCTCTGAAGCTAACCAGACTCAACTAGGAGCAACACTGTGCCATCAAAATCCCTTTTGACTTTGGTCGGGGTGTGCTTTCATGGGATAAATGAATGTTTTGTCTAGTAACACTGGATCAAGCCTTCTTTTATTTGGGAAGCAGCATGGCAACTTTCCTAACTGCTAAGATTAAACAGGCACTTTTATTCCAAGGTCACATCACAAAGGCATACACAGAATAAACTACGTGTTGTTCAATTTCTCTATGTCAGGAGGGCAGAAGAGGGAGCTGACCTAGCTAGATGTTGATCCAGTTGTGCTTTCATGCCCAGGTACTGCTGTTCTGGTAATGAAACCTCTGTGCTCCTGGGGATAATGTGTGTCAATGCAATTCTTCTCTAGCTGGCCCCAAATGCTTTTTTGAAGAGACATAATGGTTCAATAGACCTGCATCAGGACATGAACTGTGGAGTGACAGCATGTTGCCTCACTTGAATCCCTAATTTTTGTGAATACTTCACAGTATTTCTGAGTACTTCAGCTGCTTCCTCTGCATAAATGGAAATAAGAGATGTTAATGCACATGGTGGTTGCAAAAATTAATTGCTGTTACATGCAAAGGCAAAAAGAGCCATGTGAGTGCTGAGCAGTGACCATGATCTAGACTTTATAAACAGAGCAACAAAAAGGATGCCAAGTTGAGAAAAAAAATAATCCAAAGAACCTAACAACAGAAAACAAGGATAAACAGTATGTATTATCAAGACATTAAGTAAACTAACATACAGTATAGAAATGTCATGGCAGTCCTTTTTAAATACTTGGAAGTCACACGTAAACTGCTTTTAGCATTCAGAAACTTAGCTTTGTGAGCACTGCCTGTAACTGTAGGTCTTTTGTGGAACTGATTCCAGAACACTAAGAAACCCACCCAAATCTTTGACTATCACCCATTGCAAGAACCATGTGCAATGCTTGAGTAATTTAGAGGCATTTTGTATGCTGGTGTTTCTCATTTGGAAATAGCTGTCTTGAGGGAGCATGAAGTTGAGCGTACTTCTGATTATGGGACTGGTGTTAGCAGGTTTATTGTGTATGGTGTGTATCCTTCTTACCTACATGAATGGAAGCCATAATTCATGTTCGGGTCGAGAATGGTGTCCTTCTGTTGCATTAACAAGTGGCAGTCTGATGGAGTGATAAATAATTTATGAACTTGGGATATTGATTTTTTTTCAGTGCTTATAGGAAATTAGGTGCTTGTGGCTTCAAGAAATAATTGTTCCAATTTAATCATATAAAAATTATAGTCCTTTCTAATTCTTTTCAAATGGAGCTTTAATGACCATTGAGTGTATTACAGAACACAGCAGAGGAGAGGGTGTCTATATGGACTGAAGAAATAGGAGAGCCAGAAATGTCAGGTTTTACAGATCTAACAAAAAATTACCACTATGCCAGTGTTTTTGAATGAAGGCTAATGAATATTTGTCTGACAAATCAGCCTTTCCACAGGGAAATACTGCAAATTCTAATAAAACCACTTAGTAGTACAATGCAAAATTAGAGGCATTGAGTGCCTGGCATATTAAAAAAAAAAAATGTTCCATTTGTAAAACTTCACTGAATAGAAGGTGAGTTTTGTTCAAATGCAAAGTAATTTTCTTTTTACTGTACTGGTCTTCTATGAAATCTCTGCATCTGGGGGGAGGTCTAAGAACTCAAGTAGAGGAAGGAAGCAATTTCAGTAACTTGACCAAAAATAAATCTCAATTTCTCTTTTTGGGGAGGGAGAAACACCTTATTTCTTGGTCAGGATGTTCTATGATATTTCTGACTGATTCTAGTTGAATTATAACTACCCTGTTGAATATTTCAGTTTGAAAGAACTGCATTCACCAGCTTCCCTGGAATAGAAAAGTAAATGGTGAGGCTCTTCTGTACTCTTTACTTTAGAAAAATAATAAAGAATACTCATCTGCAAGCAAGTTCTAGTGAGATTGTATGGTATGCTGTCTTTTAATCATTCAGACTTTTTTAGAAAGCTATTGGGAAACTGATTTTATAAAACATAATCTAGAATTATGTTTCAAACCACTTCGGGGCGATAGTTAAATTCTATCTTTCAAATGGTAAATGTGAATTACCCTAAGATGTAAAGGGGTGCATGTGGCTTGATCTGGCTTAAACTTACCTTCTTTTTTTTTTCTGAATAAAAATGGAGAAAAATCAAACTGTTATTTCTGTCTGCAGAGGAGTATCATTTGAATTGGAGGTGAAGCTTACGTAGTTCAATCCATTCTACCCATCCATAGCAGGAACAAAACAAATAGGCACTATTTAAAAATGGAAAAGCTGCAAGCAATTTCAGTGCTAATAATGAGCTGGTGTTCATAACTCATACTGGTGATCCCTGTCCTGCTAACTGTAAGCTTAATGTGGCATGTTAAATGGTAAACTGATGCCTGGTGTTAGCTGGAGGCTGAGTTCCAGAGCATCTCAAAACATTTTCCAGGGAAACAGACTAGGTCCAGAAACTGTGATGCAGGCAAACAAACAAAATGTCTTTACATAGTATTTTCTACCACCAACCTGAGTGCTAAATACTGTCCAGACTCCAATCCAAAGTGCCGTCTGCTGGAAGGGCTGCCTGTATGTGCTTGGCGACAGGATTCTAAGGGTGTAGTGTGCTAAGGGGATATACTGGATAGGGGCTTTCTCTGCCCACATGCCATACAGCATGTCTATGTCTTCTGAGAAATGTGTGTGGACTTCTGGGCTCCTTTTGACAGCTTACTGCAATGTCAGTTTTGTGGTAAATTTGGCCTTAAGCACGGTGAAGACATGAAGATGTTTCAAGACCAGCTTTCATAGCTGGTGGTTCATCTTAGATGGTTGAAGGGAAGAGGAGTTCTCTTCTTCCTGAAAGTCTGGAGTTGTCCTCAGCTGCTGCTGGCCAATACAGAGAAGCTGTGAAGTAAGCTTTGGTTATTGTGTTCTAAGCATGATGCTATACCAGATGCATGCTGCTGTACCAGAGACTCAGTGTGCTGGTAACACTGGATAGAATTACCTATTTCTAGATGGGATTCTTGAAGCTGCAGGTTTCTAGTTCAAAGGATGGTGAATACTGGTCCTCTTGACTGTTTTATTCAAAAATCACAGTAGCTATTATTCAAAATGTAGAAATACAGAATATGTATACGTGGTACGTATCAACACCCATTTTATGACCACAAAACATTTACTTTATGATTGGGGTAATAATAATTTTATTAAATATAACATCATGGGTATTTATTCTGTTTTGATGCACAGACATATGCAAATAACTTGCATTAGCATTTTTATGAGTAAGATTTCAATAGCAAGCTTATTAATAAATCCCTGGGTAGCATTCAGGCTGATAACATTAGTTCCCTGTACCCTTTTATTTGGGCAGCTAATGAATTTTTCCCCTGGTTGTCAATTCTGAATTGATGAGAGATTAGAACAAATAAGACATGGCTGTGGAACGTCCAAAGCTATACTTTGTTGTTAAATTGCTGGTTCAGACCCCTTTTGGGCTGGGTGCTGAGCAGTAAGTGAAGATCACTTTGCCAGATGTTGTGTTGGTCTACATGAAATAAGATCTTGATGTGTCCTGCAGTGCAGACACTCGGGAAGGGGCAGGGGTGGACAGAAGCCCATGAGTGTGCTCTGTTCACCTTCTGCCTAAATACCTTCTTTCTTCTGGAAGATGGTCTTGCTTTCATATATAGGCAGGGTTCATGATGGCAGGGCTTGTGGCAGTGTGCAGTGTGTTATATATAATATATTAATGCTTTGATCTACTTCTGGTAACATTCTGGACAGAAAAGCCAGAAAGATGATTAATTCTCACCCTGCTATCTTGCTCTTTGTGGATCAGCTGACCAAAAAAATAATAGTCTGTTTCTTTACCAAAAACCAGACTGAGATTGTGTGTCAGACACACAAATGAAGGTCTGCTGCTCCCATACCTGTCACTTATGCCCTATCTGTTCAGACACTACCCAGACTCCATACCCAGGCCAATGCTGCAGCTTGTTTGGGAGTACTTTTCCTTTCTGCCCTTTCACTATTCAGCTTTAAGATTCCAGATGTGACCTTGCTGTTGAATGTCTGAGTGAATTTTGCCTAACACATGGTGACATTTCCCAGAAAATACAGCTGGTTATCAAGATCCCAGAACGTATGCACTTCTTGGCAGTTGGCTGGCATTCATGGAGATGAAATAGAAAGTGGGAAGGAGAAATGACAGTTTGGAGTCTTCCTCTTTCCAACATCTCCCCCCCCTTCTTCTTCTGCTTGTTTGAGAGTCCCAGGCAGGCTGCAGGAAAGTGTCCCGGGCTGATGAACCAAGATCCTCAAGAGGGAGAGAAAGATCATACACTTTGTGGGAGTCTGGCAGAGGTTAGCACTTGGGCAGCAAAACTTGTCACCTACTGTTCAACTGCTGCTGCATTACGTACTGCAACCTGGGGCCTCTTATAGTTTGGTGTGTTGTTGTTTTGTGGGTGGTTGTTTTTTGTTTGGTGGTTTTTATTGTATTTTGTTTGGGGTTTTTTCATAATTTTATTTTTGTTTGGGTTTTGTGTGTGTGTCTTTTTTCTTTTGTTTTGCTTTTTTGATGATGCTCAGGTACAGTAATGACTGTATATGCTGTTGCAAAGGCAGTGATAGCTGCAGTCACTGGGAGAGGGGTGTAGAGAGAGATGAAAGAACAAATGCTCCTCTACAGATGGAGAGATGACTGAGCTTGGACTAATGGTGCTGAGGAGGATGGGAGGACTGGGAAGTAGAGACATGGGGGTTGGGACTGCTGAAAAGGAATGGGTTATAAATGATTTGATCAGTTGGCTCCTAGGGATGAAGGATTTCATGACAAATATGAAAAAAAAAAAAAGTTTGGTGGCTCTTTGAGGAAAGTACTGGTAGCAGTTGGGCTAACAGCAGTTAGGGGAACTAATGGTGCGAGGCAAAAGGAGATGTGTGTGGTGGCATTGACCACAAGGACAAGTATGGACTAGAAAAACAAGGTGCTGTCGTACCAGTGATCCCGAGTAAGTAACTCTTGTACTGAGCTGCGTTATAGATGTTCCTTAGTCTTTTCCTCCATAAAAAGCTCTTATAAGATGACCAAGAATTTGAAAAGCTTGATTTTTGTTACAGGGAAAAAAAAATAAACTAAAAACCTTTTGACTATGTAAGACAAAACAGAGATAAGAACTCTTTCCTGTGTCGTTGTATCCTTCCTGGGAAGGTCAACGTTTCCAGGCTCGGTTTCATTCAGCTCTACTGAGTGAATTTCAGTAGATGCTGATCCCTGGTTTATCAGAGGACAGACTGGGGGTCTGTTCTTAGTCTCCCTCCTGCTGCAGGCTGTGCCGAGCTTTGCTCATACAGGTGCCTTGCCCGGATCCCTTGCTCAGGGCGGTCTCTGCTGCGAGGGCCTGGAGGCTGAGCAGGGCTTGGCCCAGGTGTCTGGAAACCCTCCAAGCACGGAACCTGCGCAGCTCTGCCCCGCAGCCCGCTGTGGTGCCTCACCTCTAATAAGTTTCATGCCTGTGTCCCTGCCCTAGGCTGGAGACTCTGATCGTCTCAGGCATCAGAAACAGCCACCGCCACGCAGGACCTCAGTGGGCCTCCACAGAGAGGAAGACCAGTGCCTCGGACACTGGTGCGAGTGCGTGCAGGGACGGAGCCACAAGGCTGACAGGCTGCTTCCAGGCAGCATTGTTCGCAAGGGGCCGGTTAGCTCAGTTGGTTAGNCCGCAGCAGTAGGGGGGAGATGGAGACGGGGGAGTGCAAGGCTGGGGGAGGTACCTGCGCCGGTGAGAGAAAGGGAGACGGCAAGAGGGTTGAGCTGGGTTTCAGAGCCCATGCAGAGGTGAGTTGGGGGGAAAGCAAGAGGCTGAGGAGTGGCTGAAGTGGAAACGTGGTGCCAAATGATAGGGAACTTGAAGAGATAAGGGCGGTGGGGGCTTGGAAGAGGAAAGTGAAGCAATTGAAAATGCAGCGGAAAAAGAAATATTTAGGTAGAAAATGCAGTTGACAACATTTTGAATCTTTCCATGTGACAATGCCAAATATTAGGTATCTTTTGCCTCAGAGCATTTTCTCATCTTGTGCTTCTGTTACTTAGCATTGGTCTGAAGAAAGCTTGGAGGACTTCAGATGCTCCTCACTTTCTGTTTATACTTGAAGGAAACTAAAATTTATATCAGGTCTTCAGCTCACTACATCAGTTTAATAACACTTCCATGGTTGTCGACTGTCAGAGGCTGAACCAGTGATGCTGAAGCAAGTGGGGTTTAATTCTCCTTTTTCTTTGGAGCAGGAAGATGAGCAGATCTCCCTTGACAGACAGATTTTTCAGAGAATGTTCTACCCTATACATAGGAGATACCCAGACTTGGTAAACATGCTGCACTCTGAGTCTTAATTTTTCTTTATGTACTATTTATTCAAGAATAAAATCCAGGCCAAACTGAGACGTTCCAGTACAGTAGTATGTCTGAAAGAGATGGTTTCCTGCTTGCTCAGCTGGCCTGTGTAAGGCTGTTTTGTCTCTAAGAAACTTCTCTTAAGCTCAAGGCAGATACTATTTTTATCCTGCCTATCTGTGAACTGAAGTCGAATTTCTCCAGAGGAGTGAAACCTTTCCTGGTGCAAATGTTTTTCTTGCAGAACCCAGTGGCTTCATCACTGGAGCTGTGGACAGGCAGGCCACAGCTTCTTTGGGACAATGTCTTGAGTTAAAAGTATTCTATTGATCTGTTTCACAAGTTTGCCAATATGTGCCTTCACTCCCCAGGCCTGATGCTTAAGGCTTCTTCCAATGAGGGTGTTTGATTAAAAAGAATTTGCAATAATAATAAAAAAAAATAAGGAAGAAAAGCAGGTGGCACTCATGTCAGAGTTTTGACATTGCATCTTCCCCACATTGTCACGAATGTACAACAAGGTCACATAGGAAGTGTCATTTCAAAGTCACAATGCAATTTTTAAATCATACAGCTGAATATTCATATTATCTAGCATTGAAAATGCTGTTGTGACTCCATCAGGTGACGAGAGAGAGAGATCTGGTGCTGGTTTGATGACCTTCTGTCTTGCTGCTCCACTCAATGATCCACATCAGTTCCTTTGGGTCCGGTTACAATGGTCAGGACTTGACTGCATACAATGGCATCCATTTTAAAAGAAATGAAAGGAGAAGCAGCATGGTTTGTTTGTTTGTTTTTAATATATATATGGGAATAATATTGCTTTGTTTTATGTGTTGTACATTAGGAATCTTGATTTTATTTTGGCTACTTTATATAGCAAAGTCCTTGCTATGAACCAAGGTGATGCAGCGGCCCCTTGGCTACTTTTTCAGTTTGGTTTGGATTACTTATATTCAGTGTGAGTTTCTTGGAGGACAGGATTGTATGGGCATATTTTCCCTAAATTTAGTTTCAGCAGATGGTTGTCAGGTAGTGAGGGTCAGTTGTTGTCCCTAGGGGAGTCATTCCAGAGCCCATTATTCAACCTCAAAATTTGTTGGAGGATAATGAAGAGATTAAACAAACAAACCCATAGAGTGGAATAATGCTTTTGTGAGGACAGCAGAGGAATTTCCATTCTGAATGGTCTACTGTGGCAGATGCTGCAGTATATTCCTGTGTTACCAGTCAGAATTTCATTTAACCTGTAATCGGTCTGTATAACATCAAGGCCTGAACAGGTGTTGGTTGCTGTCTGCTTAAAAAGCATGGTGTGAAACACAGTTCCTCTGCCCCCAGCAGGCAGTGATGGAGGGGATAATCCTTTCTTATTGCCTGTGACAATGCTGACCACTGACAGCTGAGAAGGAGCCTTCTAATCAATCTGGACAAACCTCTTCCTTTTGCTACTCTTTCAAATAATAACCATTGCATTTTAGAGTTGCACAGACAAAATAATCTAAATCACTCTTCACTGAGATGACTGCATTTTTCTTTGATGCCTGAAATACTAATAGGAGGGCTCTTAAGTTCAAACAGCCAGAAAGTGGGGTCACCCTGTATTCAATTCAGTATATGTGTGTTTATCACTCTGTAACATTCTGAAGTAGTTTCTGGCCACATTTCAGGTTAATTTTATAATTTCTTATTATGTTTATTGCTAGTGCATCTAAGTGTCTTGCCATCAGGGTGCTTTATTCATTCAGTTTGCCATTAGTGGTCTTAATTATGAGGAGAATATGAGTTACAGGGATTCATCTGCTATGTCAATGGAGTAATGCAGAGATACAATCCAGAAATGTCATTACTGAACTCAAAGGCAGGATGTGGTGGAAGGGGTTTTTCTTCGGGTTAATTTGTGTGTAACTAAGTGTAAACACTAAAGCTATTATCATAGGTGAAGCTTAACCTTTAAAATTGGTGACTGCAGTATTTGCCTTCCACACATTAGAAAAAAAATGGCAGCTTCATCAAAAATCACAAGTCTGTCACAACCCTGGACAAAGGCTTTCGTTTAATGTTGTTGTGAGCGGAGATGCAGGTGGGAAAAGGGTGAGGAAATGCCATAGAAACAGCCCCAGGAAGGAGCTGCTAGCCAAGAATGTGGCTGAATGGGCACAGGCAGCCTAGCACTGCTGGGTATAGCTAAAAGAGTCCAGGCTCTGGCTAAAAGAAGCTGGGATCTGTAAGCAAAAGCCCAACAACCAGCCCCCTGTTCCTTGTCTTCTAGTGTCTCAAACAGGGGTTATTCAGGAAAGGAGACTGCATGGGAGGGATTCTGGCTTCCAGTGTTTTTTCTTTGAGGCCGAAATAACAAGAAACCTGATTTTTTTTGTCTTTCAGTTCACATCAGAACCAGGGTAATTATACGTACTGCTAAAGCTTTAGAAATATTTTCTTCAGATATGTGTGCTCCTAGAAAGCAAGCACTAAAATAAAATATAAGCAAATTTGAACTATTTATTAAAACCCAAGAAAGTGTGATGGGCTGGACTTGAACGGGAGTCAAATACTTGCTCTTGCCTGTATAAAAGGATTAAGTAACTTTGTACACAAAGTATCTGGCGATTTCTCCAACAGTTTAGAACTAATGTGTGCCTGTAGAGTTTAAATAGCCCAAAAGTCCTTTTTTCATTGTGGAAAATTCACCAGCAATGCCTGTAGTACAACAGGGATGTGTGGATATCACCGAATTCTTATTTAAACAGGTACCATGTAGAATTAGATGGAAGAAAAACGTTGAAAGTACCTGCTCCTGGTGTATGTTTGTGTTTCCCAAAGACTAAAAAAACCTTCTCTTAGCAGGAGTAGCTATAGCTATACACCAGTTCTGTGTAAGGCTCCTTTCCTTGAGGTAAGGTACAAGTGCTCAGTTTAATCTGCATCTAGTCACTGTTTCACAGGGAAAGTAAGCTAGAGATCATAACCTTTGGTTGTATTCTGTCAGAGCTTAAAAGGAAGTATGTTGAAATCTGAGTGTGCTTTTATTTATTTATAATCTTCAGAGATTAAGTGGAATAGAGTTTTAATGACAAATAATATGAATGTGTGACTCTATGTCTTTGTTGTCATTAACCAATAATGTAAGGAAAAGCAGAGGACAGTGGGGGTAGACTGGAGTTTGGCATCCTCAGACTTGTGTGGAAAAAATGTTGTGCTGCCCCAGAGGGCAACAGCAAATGGCAGGTCACTAATATTTGGTGTAGGACCAAGGCTGATTGTGCTTTCTCATACTCCTGAACACAGTATCATTGTGAAACTTTGAGTTTTGTCTGAGTCACAGCTGGCTAATACCCATCACACCTTTTGGACGCAGATCATCTGATTTTTCTGTTAACTGGTTAAAATGCTACATAGGGATGCAGATTGAAGCACCTTCTGATTTGGCTTCCTAGTGCTTTCAGGGGGAGAAATTCTGTGTTGCTCTAGGTTTAAATCTAAACCAGAGAGTGGAAGACAAAGTTCAAGGTAAAATCCCATGGTCCTGACATCAACTCCTGGGTGGCAACCAGCAGCTCATACTCCTTCCTTGCATGCATTGTCTGCTAAAGCAATCTTGAAAGCAAAAAGAAAGTGGACAGAGCAGGAACACATCTCCTGTATGTCATTGCAACCTTGACAAGCCCTTGTTGCAGACAGAAAGCAACCCTGGTACTGAGCTAAGGGGTTGCAACTCACGCTGTCAAGGTGTGGGTCAACTGTCAAAGGTGGGTTAGTACTAATGCATGAGCATCTGACATTGTACTCTTGAAACAACGCTTATCAGAATGTCCCTCAGCTACAATTTCTGCCACTTGCACTGTATTGCAGAGAAAAGTCTTTCAGTCTGCAAAGCACAGCAGAGGTTTTACTGAAGGTCCAAAACTAGGCATGAAAAGGACTTTTTAGTTCCTTTGGCTTGCTTCAGTCAGAGAGGATTCAAAGATCTGGTTAGTCCAAAGTCATAAAGCCACTTTCTTCTTAGCTAGAGTGGGTTTTGCATTGCTCTGTGTTGTCTTTGTGGAGAATTCCCCTGGAGGTCAGGGAATGGGACAGGTTAGATGGGAGAGATGAAGAAAACATGGTCTAAAGAGCAATTTATCTTATGCATAAAGGAAAGGCACAG
The DNA here is from genome assembly GCA_013399075.1 of Chloroceryle aenea. Classification (NCBI taxonomy): domain Eukaryota; kingdom Metazoa; phylum Chordata; class Aves; order Coraciiformes; family Cerylidae; genus Chloroceryle; species Chloroceryle aenea. Next base: position 140,358 of record VWZY01007928.1, read on the forward strand.
ATAATTGTCACATGCTAAATGAAGTTCCCCTAGCTTTTTAATATATGCTATCATTGCTTTCATTAAGAACAGCTTTTTGATCATGAGCTCTTTTCTGTAGAATTGTTAAAATGCTTTTTTAAGGAGAAAATCTTCTTGCATCCCCCTTAAGTATGACTTTTGTGGTTTTACCCTCACATATATACAAATAATTGTAAACCTGAATAAAAGCAACCCACCAGAATATAATTCTATCTTTTGCCACAAGGTCGTTCATTTCAGTAAAACCAAGGCAGCCTGGGCTTAGCATCTGGCTAAGAATTAGGAGAAATGAATATGCAGGTTGTCAGTTCTGTTTTTGACTCCATGCCTAGGCATTCAGTTCGTTCTGTCTTTCCCCATCTGTACAGAAAGGGAAAATGAGGAAGTCCCCTTTAAAAATCCACAGACACGCGTGTAATGGTTTGAAAAGCAAACCAGCGAGACTCGAGTCAGAAACACGAAACGGGAGAAACGCAACAGTACAAAGAAACACCCCGAACAGAGTCCGCATACAGCCCGACCTTGCCGGCTGGGGGGGTGGCAGCAGTCCCCATGAGATGGTCCCGCTGGAGCAGGGGTTCCATGGAAAACAAACCCGGCCACAGACCATCTCCGGGGGGCAGCTCTCGGCTCCTCCCCCCTGGACGGAGCATCTCCCAACGGGTTGATGTCCCCCTGTGAGTCGTGCAGTGGGTCCTTGATTGCCCATTAAACCCCCCAGGGAGTTACCTGTGAGTCCCGGGCAATGCCCATTAAACTCCCGGAGGGAATTATCTGTGAGTCACAGGCAAGGAGTCGATGGTCCCATGAACAGAGAGGACCCCTCCCGCTGGATGCGAAGGTGGGTCCCGGGCAGCTTCTACCGATGATTTGTTAAGAGCCCGGGAGCAATGGCATGGAGAGTACAGAATACACACTTTTTGCTTCTACCCACATAGTGATAAACTGGTCCCAGCCCCTCTAAAATGACAAAATATCTCAAAAGAAGATGGTTACTATATTGTATCCTAGCTATAGAACAACAGCCTGTTTTGCTTATCTCATACCTTCTAGTGGTGGATGATCACCAGCATAAAAAGAGCTGGTCCAGTGGTGAGTTAAAAACAAATATTAGCCACTAGAATCTGTTTAAAATACGAATTGATTTCAGCTAGACAGAAGGTATGCTGAAACTTCCCTATGGTGGTAGCACTCGAAGTGTCAATTTCTGCATAATAAGGTATTTAATGAGGAATTGCATTTTCTCCTTTCATCTGTATATATTTCTGCTCTTCTCCAGCTTTGTTCTCGAGCAGATAGACTTGCAATAACTCTGCCTGCAATGTAAACAGCACGGTTTCCTTTAAATAGCTGAGGCTCTAAGCTACTGATGTTGAGGCAGGAGATAGAAAATACATTTCTATGGTATGTTTTGGATCTGGGTCTTCCTTCAGGAGCACTTATGGAAAATATTTTAATTTTAAGGAATGAATCTTACAAAAACATCTGATGTACTATAACTCTGCATTACATGGGCAACAAGGATAAGAAAGAGGTTCCACTGCCAGCATACACCTTCTTACCTTACTTTGTCTCCTTTTAGATAGGTATTCTCAGAGCAAGCTCCTGGAGGCATGGTGACAGTCTTGAAGTTGAATTTTTTTAATTATGAAAGAGTGACTCTGCAGTGATTAATAACTAGAGAACCACAGCAGGTCATTCTCTCCAGGTCTTGGATTATGTTCCTAGGTGGCATTATATCTTTTTTTCCTTTCTGCCACCCTGCTAATATCACTTGGTCCTATAAAGTTAAGTTATATTATTGTGTAAATCAGCAATGCAAATGATTGTCCAGTTATTTCTTGTCATACCTGGCAATCTTGCTAATGCTTGATGCTGGACAGAATCTTTTCAGCTCTTTAACAGAGGTGGTGACTCTGAAAGAAAAAAAAAATTAACTTTTTTTTTTTTAGAAGTTCAGTGGCAGTTACAAAAGTGTAAGGATGAGCTTTGCAGAATGAGAATATGTCTCTTCTAGGCCAGTTATTTTTGCTTTTTACTGACTACAGTCAGTTTTTTTTCCCCCACAATCAATGGCAAAACTGATTGTAAATTTGAGCTATTGCCTGCCAGTTAGCAAGAAATTTGAGAGCAATGTCACGATTATAATGATTAGTAATGGAGAGAAGGTCAATAGAGGATGGTAGGACTCCAGAATAAAATTGGCCATTCTTATGGTTCTTCCACTCACTACAGATGACTCCAGCTGTACCCTGGCACTTCTCTAAGTGGAAAGCCTGATGGAAAAATTTTATTTCTCCTCAGCTACTGACTGGAGGTGGTGTTGGTGGTGGTGTCTTAAAGGTATTCTTCAGAGCAGTTCTGCCTAATGTAAATAAAGTTTCCATCTCATATTTGGGAAATATACCCAAGCATCTCAACAGCGTAGAAAATTGGACAGAGTGGTAATTCATTTGATATTTCAGTTCATCTATTAAAAAGAGGCCAAATCAAATCATTCTCCTTTGTGATGTTTTGCACCTGAGTTGTATCAGAAGAGCCATAAAACTACTAGGAGATCAGAAATATATAAACCCAGACAAACTCCATGCGACATATTTGGTATGAAGCAGAGGAATCTGGAGGGTCTATAGCTCACTCTCTCTGTGTGGGCTCCTGTGCTCTTCTCCCCTCTTGGACCACTTTGCCAGCTTTGCTTGGCTTGGCTCAGGTCCTCTTATGGTTCTGTCCTCGGAGCACCCAAGGAGGACTCTGTCTGCTCTGCCTTTGATCCCCACCAGTGTGTTCCTGAATCCAGTACCAGAATCCAGCTCCTGATCACAGCTCCCATCTGCTGCAGGGCCCAGTCTCAGACCCCCAGTGTCTGCTCTACAACATCAGTGGTGATGTCATTACCATTGGAGGGTTGGGTTTGATACTGTATATATCTGTACATATTCTAGTTTTATTATTATTATTTTCCTTAAAGCTGTTCTAGTTTCCTTTTCCAATTGCTCAGTCTCTCTCCATTGTTCCCTTTCCCTTCCCCTCTGGGGAGGGAGAGAGGTTAACAGAGAGCATCTATTATTGGTCTAAAGGGCTGCCTCGACCCTAACCTGTGACAGAATGGAGATCTGTGAGCAGTGGTCAGTTTACCAGTTTACTGGCATTTACAGAATTGTTAGACCTCTAAATATTGTGAGACTTTTGGGTCACATCTGTTGATAGAAACAGTCCTGATGTTGATGGAAACAGTCCTACTGTGCAGTAAGATATGTTTTTCATCACCTCTAGAATGATTTTAATTCTTCCTCAGAGGTATTGACTTCCAGTCTAATCACTTTAGAATGGTCTTTAAATGCACTTGAATTACCTGCACATTTTGCAATTGCTTAGGCTCATCCTATCTCATATCATCTTAAAAAATTATCTTTTTAAGGCTTTGAAATACTTGATCTTCTATAGCATGCACTGATGTTCCTTTTCAGTCTGAAATGCAGGTATCTTCAGCTCCAAAATGGTACTTGTCCTCTCTGTTTACAGTTGCTTTAATACGTGCATAAATGCTTCTTTCAGCATGTGCATTGTCACTGACTTACTGAGAGATACCTTGAATTGCTGAACCCTCCTGAGTGTAGTTAGGTGTACATATTTGACAGCTGAAATCATGCTCTGATCAACACTGATCTCTCCAGCCTATTAGTCAGCTCTGCTAGATTTTAGCTGCAATTTGTAAATACTTTCCTGACATTGAGATCTAGGTCAGTGGTGCCAGACTTCACCTGGTGACTGAAGTAGGTACCGATGGCCGTGAGCTATAGTACTGCTGAAAAATAGTCTTAGCATCTCACATTAAAAAAGGTTCAGCTTATCTATCATACCAAGAGAAATACTGCTCTTTTCCTTTATAACTGTAGTACATAACTATATGTGACATTAAAGCTGTCTTGATCTCTAGCTATTCAATTTTAATCACTAGAAGGCTTAATTCTCAATAACGGTTTCTTCTAACGCAAGCAGAACAGCCTCCTGGAACTTCAAGGTACAAAACAGTCTATTTCCAGGTTCCCAGACAGATGAGGGTCTGCCCTTTTGTGCTGTATAGGCACTGCTTGCTTTACAAAACCTTTCTCATGACTTCAGTTAGAAGTATCTGTGAAATGGAGAAGTCTTTAATTCCAATTGGAGATTGGACTGTGTGGGTGAGCAGTAGTGGTTTATATTCCCCTTGGTTCTACTCTTAATACTTGGGTCTGGAATATCTATGGCACATTGTACCAATTTTATTTCTCTCTAAAACAATCTTCAGTCCAAGATTGTCCTCTTTTATTTACAGTTGCTGCATGACACGTGTGGTGGTGCTTCCACCACATAGACTACCATGACATACAGAGCAAGTTGCATGTGAAGAGTCCAGTACCTGTTCTGGGACTGTCTTTGATTCATTGTCCCTTCAAAAAGGCAGCTTTGTGTGTGTATGTATGTATGTTTACTTATATTTTGTACTGAGATATTTTCACTTTTCCTTTTTTGTTTCTGAATCTAAATCAACCTGAGCTCCTAGGATTTCATATCTCTTTATGAATTCTTACCCGAGCGCTTTGCCCTCCTGTTGTGTGACCCTACCAATTCACTCTCTAAACACAGGCTTCCCTTCAGTCTACACCTACAGTTCTTTTCTGTGGAAGGTACTTTGTTTTGCAAAGATGAATACTTACTTGAATGCCAAAATGTTAACTTTGAATTCTTTGTAGTAAACATTTAAACTCTGACATTGACTCTGTCCAGCTATGCAGGCTTTGTAGCTATTACTTCTGTGTAGATCAACTATTTTCTTTCCTATCTCCTTTTCTTCCATGTTGAAATGTGTTGCAGCTGTTCTGTTTCATTGAAGTGTATCCCATACCTAGGGCAGGTTTAAACCTGAGGGACTCTGAAGTGGGATGTCTTGTATTACCAGTGTCTCAAGGCAGTTTCTAGCTGCAGCATGTTTTGTCCATCCTTGGTTTGCAGTTCTTTCCATCTGACTTCAGTTTGAAAGCCTTTATGCTAGAAAAAGCAGAATAGAAAATTATTTTTTATTTATAGCATCTGAAGAGGGTGAAAAACTTGTATTTGTGAGGTTTTTAGATATTTCTCATACATTGTAGGTGTAGTTCAGACTACAATGTTGCCAACTATATTCCAATACAAAATTAAGAAAATAAGGAGAACTTTCTTCCAGAGTGGACTTCTTTTTTTTTCCCCCAAAGCAAGAATAACCATTGCAGAAAAGTGAATACATAGCTTTTATCTTTCTTACATATCTAATTTTTCAAGGAACTGAATATTAATGGCACACTAGAAGATCCCCATTTAGGAGGGAAGATGGAAACAAACGTTGAGAAATTTTGTGTTATCCACTCTGAATGTCAGTGCATCACAATTCAGCACACACCATTCACATTTAAAAGTTGGTGCTCTGTGGATCTGCAGTCTTCATCAAATGCCCAGACAGAGCATCGTAACCTTCTGAAAACTTGCAGCAGATAGACTGGCAGTGGTCCAAATGCTGGCAGAGGCACTTGCACAACTACATAATGTTAGCTTTTTCTTCCTGTTATTTTCTGCCAGACACAATTCAGCAGCATTCCAGATGACATGCCTTCCCTTAAGAAAAGGAAAAGGAGTGATGAATGCCTTCAGAAAGAAAATGATGCTGCAGTGCATCAGTTCAGCACGGTCCTCCTCTCTGGTTACTTCTAGCCTCAGCTAGTTCTACTTAGCTGCCTGATTTGGATGAAGTTTATCAAGCCCATCGTGTTTGCTCAAAGTCCCAAGGCCTTCTAAGATAAATCCAAAGTGACTACAGTGATCTGAGAAGGTGGAAGGGGAACTAAGTTAATGGTGAAAAAGGCAAAGGATCAAAACCATGATTACCACAGCTAAATATGTACCACATCTTCATGCTGCATCACATTACACTGGAGGACACTTTCTGTTAAAACTGGTTAGTAGCATGGGTTTTTATTTGTTTTTGTCATCTATTCCTCTTCTGTAAGCTGAAAATGAGCTGTGAGACTGGCATACAATTGTAGGCACTTCTGCTGGCTTTCTGTGTAGGCAAAGGGTGAGTGTAGGGAGATAAGGAAACCAAATCCTCAATTACTGCTATAAGCAGCCAAGGCAACACTGACTTATCTTCAGGAAGGATGTCAGTGGATGTCCAAAGTATCTGGACAGACTGTAGAGCTGGGCAAAGGCAAACCTAATAAATTCAACAACAATAAGTGTAAAGTTACACACCTGGGGTGGACCACCACCCTGTACTGGTACAGGTTAGGGGTAGGGCCACTGGAAAGCAGCTCCATGGAGAGGGACCTTGGCATCCTGGTGGACAATATGTTATCCATAGACTGGCAATGTGCCCTTGTGGCCAGATATCCTGGGGTGCATAAAGAAGAGTGTGGCCAAGAGGTAGAGGGAGGTTCTCCTCCCCCT
>VWZY01007928.1:147229-169443 GCA_013399075.1 Chloroceryle aenea
TGGAACAGGCTGCCCAGAGAGGTTGTGGAGCCTCCTTCTCTAGAGACTTTCAAGACCCACTGGGATCTGTTCCTGTGTGGCCTGCCCTGGGTCTTCCTGCTCTGGCAGGGGGATTGGCCTCTGATCTCCAGGGGTCCTTTCCAACCCCTACCATTCTATGATCTCAGAAAGCATGGAAATAAAGCATTTTCTTCTGAGTAATACCTATTAGATCTTTTTTTTTTTTACTTTCTCTCCTTCTATCCTTTGTCCAGTGGGAGTGAGAGGGGCTGAAGAGCACTAGTGTCCTGGGAACTGTTGACTCTTCTCTGAGAAATGACTGACAGTAGACACCACTTAGAGTGACCCTGCACTTCACCCAGGGATGCATGAAATCTTGCTACAGGCAAGATGAAATACACTTTAGCCTGCCTATTTTTCTCATTCTCTAGAGCAGGTACTGTAGCTTTCTGAAAAAGGAGGGTTGTAATACCCACGTAGAAGAACTAAGATCAAAGAGTCAATTACACTGTAATAAAAATTATTGGTTCAAAAAAGTGCAATATAAACCAAACCTCACTTCATTTATTTTATTTTTTGCCAAGGTCACCGCAGGTCTGTCAGAGTTAAAAGGCATTGATCTTAAACCATGAATGCCAGCAGGGACACAATCATATGAATGAATTTTGTGTGTGCATGTTCTAGTTCAGAGCAAGGACCCTTCTGTGGACCACTCCTCCTGCTCTTGCCAGCACAGCCTCTGGTCTTGCAGCTCAAGCAGTGCTGGTGCCAAGCAGAGGCACTTGGGATGTGGCTGGCCTGAAAGCAGAAAGTGATAATTGGCTGTTAGTGACAAACCAGAACTCTGTAGTTGAGTGTGGAGGATATAACAGAAGTTTATAAAAGGAGACAGAGGAAGGGTGGATGAGGAGTGATTGCACAGTGTCTTTCAAGCAGGGCAGCAACTGCAACTGGCAGGTAAAAGATCAAATGAAATATGAAGCGCATCCTCACACAGCACACATTTTAAGAGCTCCAGGAGTTGTCACAACTTACATGGTCACAGAAGTGCTTGGATCAGTTCAAGGAGGAAAGACTGTTCAGGGATTTTTAAATGCAAAAGCCCTAGACAGCCTAGATCCCTGGGCTGAAGGTTGCCAGACAGAGGGGAAGAGTTGTACTGCAGAAGCATCCCCACTTGCTAAGTCAGTTCCCAAGGCTCTGCTGCTGTTACAGGAGGGTGGGAGGCACTGGGCTGGATGGACCTGTTGTCAGTGTGCTCTTCTCACAAAACCCTGTACCAGTGTGGGAGCGGATAGGGAAGGTGGGGTATTTGGGCTGTGTTTTGAATTGGAAGAGAGGAAGCAGCAGAGACAAGTGCCTTCTATGTTCAAAGTCTGTCCTGTTATCTGCTCATTGATTTTTTTTTTCTATTCTTTTTTTTTTCAGTGACTTAAGCAATAGATCTGTGCTATCCTTTTTATTTTTCCTTTATATAATAAATTTCTTTTTATCCTCTTTAAGTGGTGATAATGTGGCTTAAGAAAACCCTTCATTTTTTTTTCTTTGTGAATGTTTAGACTGTTCTGAGTATGTGTAAATACATATTTGTGTATATTTACATCAGCTTCAAAAATATTTTTTTTCAACCTACTACTATAGTGGTAGCAGCATCAGGTACATCAGCTTGGGAGAATTTGTTTTCCTTAAACTGCAGCATTTGCATATGCTGAAGGGTGGCAAGTTAAAACTTTGACAACTTGATTCTTATTTTTTCTCAGATAAGCTATTCTGGAATAGTACCATTTGCATCTCTTTAGGCTTTTCATGAGCTACTCATATTTGCAAAGGCAGGGCAAATATCATTAAGTGTAGCTGCCATATGAAAGCAGATTAATAATATTTGTAAATGAATTAGGGATCAAGAAGGCTGAAGCTAATATAAGAATCAATCTGATAGATGGGCTAGGATAGGCTTTCTGCATTTCTGTGGTTTCCCAGTGAAGCTGGCTGTCTGCATGCTACCTTCAGGCATAGGAACATAGGACTGGAAAAGACCTGGATAATTAAGTCCATTCTTCTATTACAGGCAGCAGCACCAATTAATCATATCATAAATGTATTAAACCCACATTTCCTCTGACTTCACACTATCCAGCCAAGCTGATTTATGCTTTCTTGAATAGCTGAGCTGCTTTTGTTGACTGCCAGTTGCCTACACTTGAGAGAGAGAAAATTTGTAGCAAGTGATCAAGAAGATCATCATCATTACTAAAGAATAAAATACCAGTTCACTGGGNAGGGGGGAGGGAGGGGGGAAGAAGCAACAAACAAGGAAAACAGGTGAGGTGTCTTAAATAGCTGGCAGCAAATATTAAGATTGCTATTTCAGACTTATGCTGTGATTAAGACCAGAGGCTGACTTCTAAGGACAGTTGAGTAAAAGAGAGAGACTTCACTTGTCTAGTCTTTGGATCACATACTGCAACTCCTAATGTGGATTTCAGTGCCTGGCTTTGCATATTCACCTTTGAACACTGTACTGATTGGTCCTAAGCTTGTTTTATGGAGAGATAACAATAGGACTTTAACAAACATTTTGTTTGCAGTAGACCTTGAATGGAAAAGGTTAAAGTATCTGGGGGGACAAAAAAAAAAGTGTTTCTTAGTTGTGTGATTTACAGTAGTAGCCTGTCTCATCTGTATCATCACTACATGATGAAAGAGAAAAATGTGAGAAGCAACGAGAATAGATCATCAAAACAACAGCAACAATGTTCTTTATCATTTTGGACTTGTCACTCTTGGAATGATTAGATACCTGTCCAATATACAGTAGGTGGTGTGCTTCCAAAATGGATTGGGTGTTTTTGAGATGCAAGCAGAATTGTTAAAAGATATTCCATAAAATTGTGGTGGTGCTTTTTAGGTTGGTTTTGTTTGTTTGTTTAATTGTTGTTGTTTGTTGGTGGTTTTTGTTGGTTGGTTGGTTTGGGTTTTTGTGTGTTTGTGGGTTTTTTTTTAAGTTTTGATAAATGATCCAAAAGCTATTGGACTTTTTCTTTCTTTTCATACATATCTGTGACATTTCATCTTGCAATCTGATTACCCTTTCCCCCCCTCCCCATTTACTGGCTAGTTTGAGGATATGAAGATGTTAACAGGGAAGTCATTCCCTCCTTCCTATTGCCTTTCTTCATCCCTGACTCTTCATACTGCTAAGAGGAGTGCTATTATTCAAAATACACCAGATATTGTTATAAAATTGGTAATTCAGCTCCCCGTGTTACAGTTGAATAGGAATCTCATTGATAATGTTGTCATTTTAGTACCAAATCTTCATCAATGCTGGGTGCTCTGTAAGGAAGAGACAGGGCTTCTGCCTGTGCCTGTTTCGCTGTACCAAACCTGGACTCTGTAGACAGTCCAGACCCATACACCCAAATAGCCTTCATTCTCACAAGAATGATCTTGCAGGTCAGATAAAGTCCATTTAGCTTAGTATCTCATTTCTGATAATGGTCAGTAATGTCTAGCAGAGGGTATGAGAGCAGGTCTGGCATTTAGCAGAATTTTCCCAGAGCACTCTCCCAGACAGAGCAATTTGTGACATGAGGGCATCCTGAACCACAAGTGATGATTTGTGTTATTAGTCCTCAGCAGACTTTTATTCCTTAACTGCGTCGAGTCTCTTTTCAACCAATGGAAATGTGTCTACGATGTTCTGCAGCAAGGAGCTCTGTAGCATAAATTCACATTACTTCAAGAAACACCTTGGCTTTGATACCCCTGCCTGCTCCGGGGTTCTTTATTTGGAAGCTAGCAATTGTTTCAGCTTTATACTTGGTATCTACAGTTGCATACGTTTTTATTGTACCTGCCCTTAGTTACCTCTTTTCCAACTTTCACTTTGAACTTAATGATTCTCATCTGGCCCTTTTCCAAAAGGAAGGAAAAACTCACCTCATCCTGTTAGTTAAATATTGGAGGGTTGTTGCAGAGATTACATCAGGTGTTACCCTTGCTCTGACAGACTGGGTGGTGTCACTCTTCCATGCTGCACCAGCAGGACATGCAGCCACTACTTCCCAGGTGCCAGGGCTGGTGCTTGCAGGAATTGTTGACTGGGATTTTCACTTATTTTGGACCTGATATGTTTTTTTCTCTCAGATGAAGTTAGTGCTCTGAAGTGAAGAGCAGGCTCAACAGCTATGAAAACCAAGCTATTAGTACATGGTTACTGGGTGCTCTGAACTTCACTTTTTGGCAATGTTTCCCTACCCTTTCATTTTCGTGAAATGCTTCTCCTGGATTGACGACTTCATGGCTTAATGGATATGTTTTCCTGAACTGCACTTGGTTTTGCCTGTGCAGTAGTTGCTGCTACTTCCTAACAGCTGAAGTGAGCATTCAGAGACTTTAGGTATAGAAATAGGGCATTAAGAACTAGGTCATGATTTTCCAAGAAAGACGATGTATCTTCCTTTGGACTGATCAGTGCTGATAATTGTGCAGATATGCTCCTGTGAGACAGAGGCAGATTAATGCTATACTACTTTACTAAGCTGGTTTGATGCAAACATGACTCCAAAGAAAGAAAAGCTTTCTCCAGATTGCCCTTATCGGTTTTCTGTTAAGCCAATAAAAGGTGCAGAGCTGTTTATTTAACCACTTTCTACTTTTTCACATCTCTCAGGGAACACGGGTAGATGTAGAGACCTGCACTTGGAAAGGGAAGGTAATTGGCTGGCCTTCTGCAGAAGGTACATAAGAATACCCTTCAGTCATCTGTGTTTGCATTGTGTGCAACTGTGATTTTAGCTCTGCCCTTGAAATGCAGATCAAGCAGTGCTGCCAGCTTGTGTTCTTCTGACAAGCATTTCACAGGCTTGGGAGTTTGAACACAACTTGCAATGTATGTCCTCTGCCAGGGTTATTGCAGCTTGGGGTTGGTTGTAGGTTGTTTTTTGTGTTTTGGTTTGTTTTTTTACCTCTTGAGCAGAAGATGCATTTTAGACACTTGTTTGCTTCTGAAGTAACATGATTCCTTGTATTTACTGTTTTGAGTATTCCAAATTAGTGTTGTCACTGCTGAGGAATTTACTGACTGTGTAATAAAGTTGTTCCTGCATGGGAAGTGTCAGGGAGGGTATCACCCCACACAGCATCGTTGTTTCTTTTCTATAGTGCTCTGCCTTTTAGGCAGCCAGCCTCAGCTTGCTTTTCCTGCCCCCTTTTCAGTTAGTTTGCTCTTCTCTTTCCAAACAGCATTCTGACAACAAAGTGGCAGGCATGTCTGCTTATATGTTGTCCCACAACCAATGCATCTGTCATTGAGAGAAATTCACTGACTTAATATAAACATGATTACCCCTTTCCTTAGGGAAAGAGTTAGGGTTAAGGACTTGCCTCTCCCCGGCCAGCCAAACCAGTGGCTGTTACAGAGACAACATTTAAAAGCATGATTTGATACCCATAATTTGAGACATTCTTAAGGGATGGGCACATTCTCGGGTATGTTGACCCTTTCCACCCCCAGAGGTACTCATGGGCAGTTGCTCTGAAACTTCTCTACTTTTTTTTGTCCTGTAGTGCATTTTAAAATGATCTAGTAGATCCTACGTATACTCCAAGGCTGTGGCATTTATTTTCTCATGAGGCTCTCTGTCTTGACTTCAAATTCTGAAGTGGAAGTACACCTGTGGGAGTGTTTGCATCGTGGAGGTAGAAATGCCATCACATTTTGTGTCATGTTACAAGTGCTTCTGGCACTTTAAAGTTTCCTGGTGTATATTTGTTGTTCCTGTGGAGTAAAGTCTTGGGTTTTGGTAGCAGAAATGATGAGCGAGGCCTGAGGCATAGCAACTGTTGCAGCATTATCTATCACTGGAGAATTCTCTGATAAACTGGTACACCCACTAGTTTCAAAGCTTGTATTAGTATAAACATGCTGGTAAGAAAGACCATACTGATCTTTTTGTGATGTAGCCTTATGTGGTGCTTCCAGTGGGACAGACAATGCCATTTAACAAGACCTGGGAACAACTGCTGAGCTGTGATTGTAGGTAAAATTCATCTATAGCTTTCATGGATGAGTTTTCTTCTGGCTGGCAGGAAAATGCTTGTTGATGATGATTTCTGAGAGAAGCCACTTATTTTGGATCTGTCTTTTCTTTATCTTCTTTTATAACTGTTTGTTAGGAGATGATGCTGTTGAAGGGGTGTAGTTCTTATGTGCCCAGGGCTGTAAAGATGGACTGCTTTTTGGAGGAGGGGTATGGCACTTTCTGAAAATTGAGGACTGTTGTTTTTTTTTAAAAAACTACACATTAAAAAAAAAAAATGAAGACACTGAAAGTCAATTAAAAATAAGGCTCTTAAAAATCAGAGAAATCAGTGACCTATTGAACACTTGTATTCTATGGTAGTTTAGAAAACTTCTGGTCTGAGAAAGAAATACAGAGAAGCAAAACTGCCTGGGTTTGCTTAGGTTTTAAATCTATAGAAGGTGAATCCCAATGCCTCTTAATGTCAGAAGGAAACTGGAATAGCTCTTTTGATTTTGTTTTCGTTCTTTTGTTTGGTTGGTTTGGTTTTTTGTGTGTGTGTGTTGTTTTTGTTTGTTTGTCTGGTTTTTGTTTTTAACTTGCTACTCAGCCTTACAGAAGTATTCTCCTCGTATGTGCCATACTTGTGCACTACTGTCATCTTGTCAGTCCCTCAGAGAAAACTTGGGAAATGTCTGCTGCATTTGTTCACTCAGTAAAAATACTCATTGAAGAAATGGAATGAAAAACTGAAATGAAAGAAAAGGAAAAGATGAAATTAATTTGTGATGATTGTGTGTGTTCTTCCGTTATGCTTTTCCTCCCCTTTCATTTGATTAATCTGTTTGTTTTGCAAAAAGTTTTGGGATGTGTTGTATTTTATTATTATTACTATATTCTTATTTGCCTTTTGTTTTGTTTTCTTTCTGAACAGCTTGCACTATATATGTGAGTTATCCCTTTGAATCTGGATGCTAAACTCTGTCCTTTCTAACTACTAGTACAATACCAGATACAATTTCTGCCCTTGAGTGTGTGAGTAAAGTCAGGCAAGCAGGCCAAGGCAGTTTCACCTAAAAGTAAGACTGCAGTTGTCTGTGCTATGCAAAGCAGGACATGGGTGTAGGGAGAGACCCGACAGTGTAATTTTTGCTGGATACAGTCCTCTCTTATAGGTTTCATCTGTTTCAGGACTGACTGAGATTCATTCAAAGCTGTCATCTGAATTTTTTCAAACCATTTGCATAGTGGAAAGAAAAATTCTGTCTAATTCTGTATCTAACAGCCTAACAAGCAAGGCTTTTTCTTCTTTGTTGACAAATACAGATACAAATATACGTATCTGTATACAACTATTTGCCTAGTTAACCTCATTACAGAAATAATCCAAACAGCCTATTGTTAAGCTGGAAGGTGTAAGTAGCTGGCAGCTGGAGGTGGTAGGTTTCTCTAATGAGCCTGAAAAATAATGACTCCAGAGAAGTAAAAATCTGTTTTAACAGTTCTGAAAGCATCTGCACATAAAGACCGCCTAAGGTGCTAGATACCTATAGCTGGTACATCCAACCTGTAGGCACTGAAGAGTATCCTTGATTGCAATAACAAGGCATGGCTTTTGCTTGCAGGCTGTCCATGTAGAAAGAGCAAGCGAGAGATTTTTGCCTTGCCAGGAGCTGAAGTAGCTGCTCCAAGCAGAGCTTATGTGAGAGACGCTTGAGGTTTCTGAGGCAGGAAACTGCCAAGTCTTTGCTCCTTTTGTATTTGAAAGATGGGTGGATGTTTTGAGCATGTTCATAGTTAATGAACCAACTTGCAGATGTTAACTTGTTTTCAGTGACTGAACTGTGTTCTAATGGATGTAGAGCTCTGAATGTTAGCCAGCTGCTTGGGCCAAGATCCACATACATCAGACTACTGAGATTATCTGCATGTTGATATGTGAAGATCCAGGTTTTTGGTCCATTGATAGAGGGAGGCTTATGGTATTTTTGGTGGGTGCGATGAGCCCAGAGCAGGACGTGTCTCCCCAGCTGTGTGTGGGCAGTGTGTCAGGGGTCCTGTTCTCCATCAGAGTCCCACAGGGTCTTGGGACCTCCATTGGTGGTATTGCTTTTGCTGTGGCCGGCTTCTCTCCTCTCTCCAGCAGCAAGTATGACCTGAAATACAGCTGCAGACAGCTGATAAGTGAGCAGGAGGTGTCCTGGATCATGAGACTTGGTGAGTTCAATAAGTGCTTTTTCAGAGGCAAACAAAGCAAGCTCCTGTTTAAACTTGTGCCAGTCATAACCTTTCACTACTAAGCAGTGTATAATGAAGTTGCTTAACATGTAATGTTTGTCACAACTTGATTAACATTGATCTTTGATGTTTTACCTTTTGATAAGATCTAATTTTTAATTGTTATTTATTTATTTTAGAAGTGTGCAAATCAAGCTTGAAGATATAGTGAAGCAAAGTTGGACTTTCTAACTTTAATGAAATAAGCTGCAGTGAGAGAGTAAGGTATGGCAGGTCAGAGATACCAAAGTGAGAAATAGCAAGGGTTACTCTCAAGGATCAGGCAGTAAAGTCTTGCTCGGTAATTTAGGAAAAGAGCTGTTGAATAGCTTAAAAGTATGAGGAGAGCCTCCCCTTGCCTCGGGTCAGAAAAAGGAGTGTGACTTCTGGCTCCCAAGACCCCAGTTCTCAGTTGCTCTCTTTGATCCAGAATGTAAAGTAACAAGAAAGAAGGATAGCTGCAATCCACCTTTGTATCCTGGGACAACTGACGGCTCTTAGGTATAGTATTAGAGCAGCTTCAGAGCGTCCTGAAATTGCACTGTGCTTTGCAATCTGTGTCAGGCCGAGGAGGACCGCAGTGCCGTGTCTTCAGAGCTTGTGCTCTCTGCTGCTACTCTGCCTTTGGCCTGCTCCCAGTCCATCTTGTTCTCAGGATGGCATTTCTAACTCTTTTAGGTCTTTTTTTACCTCCAGCCAGGTGCAGAAAATGAACTCAACAAGCTCAAGAGCTTTTAAGTTTAAAAGCTGTCTATGTCAATGAGCATGAAACAAAGGGAGCAGAAGGTCTGGCTGGGTGACCAAGGAGCTCCTGGTAAAAGTTGGGTGCCAAAAATGAGGGTACAAGAGTTGGAAGCAGGGTTAGGTGGTCCAGTCAGCAGGTAGAGGAACTGTTTCAAGTTTCCAGGGATGAGATTAGGAAAGCCAAAGCTCACCTGGTGAGGGATATAAAAGGTGATATAAAGGGCTTCTACCAGTAGGGCAGCAGCAATAGGAAGCCGAGGGGAAACACAGACTTGGTGCTGAAGGGGGCATGGGCTCAGGTGACAAAAAAGACCAAAAAGGCCAAGGGTTCTCAATACCTTCTTCAGCTTGTTCCTTAATTGTAAGATTTGCCTTGTGGAAATCCCCAGTCCTGGATACCAGAAGTAAAGTCTGTATCAAGGAAGACTTGCCCTCAGTGGCAGTGGATCAGGTTAAGGAACACTTAAACAGGTCACACACAAGTGCATCAGATGGGATGCCCCCATGGATGCTGAGGGAGCTGAGTGATGTGATGGGATAGTGTGGCCACGCAGTTGCCTTTAAAAACTCACAGTGATCGGGAGGTCACTGATGACTGGGAGAAAGCAAATATCACACCCTTCAAGAAGGAGGAGCCAGGGAACTACAGACTGGTCAGCTTCATCTCCATCCTTGGCAAGATAATAGAACAAGTAATCCTGGAAACCTTTTCTAGGCACATGAAGGACAAAAGGGTGATCAGGAGTAATCAGCATGAATTTGTGAAGGAAAAGTCACACTTAACCAGCCTGATAGCCTTCTGTGAAGAAAAACAAGTGGCCTGGTGGAGGAGAGAAGATCTGTTGAAGTTGTTTAATCTGTCTTTAGCAAGACATATGTCAGTCTTTGACAGTATCCTCACAGGAAAATTGATGAGGGACAGGCCATATAGCTGGACAGTGAGATGGACTGAAAACCACCTGAACTACTGGGCTCAGCTGGTTGTGTTCAGTGGCACAAAGTGTAGCTAGAAGCTGTTTACTAGTCAAGCATGCCACGTGTTGATACGAAGTCCAATACTGTTTCCCCCTTTGTTAATAGTCTGGATGATGGGACAGAGGATTTAGGGACTTGTGTTATCTTTGTATCTGGAAAGGAGTGGCTGATAGGGAAGAGGGTTGTGTTGTCACTCAGAGGGTTCTGATAGGCTGGAGGTCTGGGCAGGGAGGAATGCTGTCAAATTCAACAAAGGGAAATGAAAAGTCTTGTACCCAGAGAACCCCACACAAAAGTACAGACCCTTTCCTTCCCACGTGCACATAATCTTATCCAAAGCTGTGCTCAGGTGAAGCTTCTCTTTCTGTTCAGCTGCATACTACTGCTCTTAAAACTGCTGCAGTTTGATTCCTGTCCGTGAGGTCTACCAGGCTGTAAATAATATTAATATGGAGATATGCTTACAGCTATGGAGTTGCCTAATTTAGACTGAACTTCCTCTAAAAGGTTTAGTTTTCCATAATTGCATTCTTCAGTAACTGTGTTAGTATATTCTTTACATTGATCATTTTAGTTGTGCTTCAATTGTTTTTGAATTGATCACAAAGAAACCAACTGTGTTTGGCTGGTTATCTTTAGAGCTGACCACAAAATGATCAAACTCAGTTTGCAAAAATGTCAGAATAATTTTTAATTTTCTGGCAAAATGTCTGTAAACTGAACACTTCTACACTGAAACTTCTTCGAAATAGGAAAACCCAATGAATTGCAAGGAGTATATGGGTCTCTGGGGAGCTGCAAAATTGGAGCAAAGAAAAAGATGATCTCTTTAACTACCAAAGCAGTGTTTTGCAGGAGAGAAGGTATTGATCTTGGATAAGTGAATTTAGGTTATAGCCTTGTTCAATCCTTTTTTTCTACATAACGTGACCTATGGAAGCTCCATGAGTTTTGGGATCATTAATTTTTTAAGTAGTAATAATTAAACTTCTTTCACCTAAAACTTAATAACAATTAAACAAACAAATATATATCTTCCCCAATTCCTAACTTTTTCACCTACTAAGGAAGTTGAACAATATATTGACATGAAAATTTGAAGGTTTTTTTTTTTTAATTCTTACAGCTTCTAATTAATTCTTCATTCTCTCCTCATCAAGTGTTTAAATTTAATAGCAAAGGAACAAAATTGGTATGTGATAGTCTGCCCCTCCTCTCCACTGATTTTTGGAAACAGTTGGCTAGGTGCAGAGATAACATAGTCCTGACAAGAAATGCTGAGCTTGTCAGAATGGAAACCGAGTTGCTGCTTTGTGACTGTCCCCAAGCTTCGTGGTTCCCCTCCTTGTCTCATAACACATCTCTCTTTCTCTGATAAAAAGAAATTTAGTGCCATACTAGGAAAAGGAAGGCAAATGGAATACTGGTTTTGATGTATGAAATACATTCAGTGTCACCAATGAAAGCATCAAGGCTGCAGGAATTTAAAAATGGGACTTTGGCAAAAATCCTAAATGAAAGGGTTTTTTTATCTTAAAATTTAGTCTGACTTCCCATACAGGACAGGCTTGTAATGATTTCACAAAATCACTCCTACTTCACAGTCACAATTTCTTCTTGGGTTGCTTATACCAACCTTAGGCATTGGTATTTCAAGCAGGGAAGATGCACAAGATCTGAAGGCAAGGGCAGGCCTTTCAAAGGGCTTATTGTCTGATGCCTGTGGTGGTATCTGTTGAGGCAGGAGCTGCAGGCTTCTGCTGGAGACTTGGCTGGTTAAGAGACTTTCTCTGAGGATGGGGCTCTGCTAGGTGAAAATATATCCCTAGGTGCTACCTCTTTTCTTGAAACCCTTTTCGGCAACAGCAGCATCTAGTCAGCAAATCACCCTACAGTTGGACTGGTAGGTAGAGCCACAGACTGCTCAAAAGGCCAGGTCATGGAGGAACATGACAATCTTGTTATGTTCTGCTTTGCTCTTGGTACAGAGCTCTTGACAGGTTTGCGTATGTTCCAGGTTTTAATTAGCCCTTCCCCATCCCTCTAGGAAAAGGAAATGTATAGTGGCTACTCTGATGGAGTTGTCGAAGCTGTGGCAATAGGCAGAAGACAGAGTGGAATTTGAGTTCTCTGTACCTGACACTCTCTATAATGAGTTTGCTTTGGTTTGTCCCTGAAGCTTTTTCTGTGATCAGCGGTATTCAAATGGCCAGGGTGTTTCGGGATGCACAAACAGACTGCTGGAAATACACTTAGTGTGCTTAGTCATCTGCTAAAAAGCCTTTTAAGATTGGGAACTAAACACAATACTTAGTATTTTATCCTACCTACTTATGCATGGCTAACATACTTTGCTTTTATGCTTAGCTTGCTGCAATGAAAATAATGAAATATTTATTCAGCTGTTAAGCATCAGACTTTTCCTTCCCTCATGATTAGATGGTCTGCAGAGGATGCTCCTTAGAGAAAGGCTCTAGTGTTCTCCTGCACTGTTGTCAGGAGAAAGCTGTATGCTGAGGTGGAGCATTTAGAGTTATTTTGATAGCCTAGTCTTTTTTGCTCAAAGGAAGTGTGGTCAAAGCCCTTGAAATTCACTGTGTATTTTAATGGAAGAGGTGGCTTGCGACAGCCTGATTCCTGATCATCTAAGTGCTGTGGTTCTTAGGCAGTGGGTTGTCTTTTTGTGTTAGGGTTTGTAGGTTTTAACTCAAGATGGCTGATATTACAACAGTCTTCAGTGAGCACAAGACTGTATCACTATAAAATCAGTGAGGACTTGAATCATGATCAGATTTGTACAACTAACCAGGAAGGAGGTTCCCCCCACTTTCTGGGGTATGTGGGACCTTTCAGCTGGGGTTTTCTACTCTGTCGACTTAATACTGGGTATTCTGAGCATCTTACCTGAGGGATATATTCCTGTACAGATGAAGCCAGCTGAGAAAAGCCTTCAGTATATTTAGCTCACCATATGTTTTCAGAAAACTCTTCTCCTGGAATTAACATTCCTAAAAACACTCTTACTAACAGGCTAGCATCTGTTCATTTATTTGTCAAGACCTAGAGTGCACTTAAGACAAGACACAGAAAATGGTGGAGATGAGGGAAGGAGAAAATATAATTAAATGACCTCTGCTTTGCATCCCTATAGTCATATACCCTCACACCCTAAAGAATCACCAGTTTCTTGGTTCTATATGATTTTCTTATTTTTATTAGATTAATCATTTACTGTAAGAGTACAGGAACCTCAGGCTGAACTTTAGGTTGAAGTCTAGTTTTCTGTATCACTGAAAATCTCAGCCAGATTAATGTTTCTGAAAATGATGCCAGTGGCTAAAAAAAAAGGGCATTTTATCAGCCTAATTCTCTATCAGTGGCTCTAATATGTCTAGGTCTTGAAGGAGGGACTTGAAACTTGAAAGAAAATTACTGTTAGAGTTCAGCTAAGACAATTCTTTGAAACACCACTAAGGTTCAGCTAAGCAAGAGACTTGTGGAAAAATATCACAGCTTTTTCATGTCTCATCAGTTTATGCTGTAATTTTTGGATAAGATTTTTAAATGTTCTGCTGATTATCATTTTGTTTGGTTTTAATCTCAATCTTTCATTGCTTCCATGTGGGGTGGCTCTCTAGTAACAGAGCATCCTGGCCTGCAATGCAATCACTGAGAGCAGTGGCATCATCACTTATATTTTTTTCCATGTGCATCTGTATATGAGCAGAGTATTAGTATCCAAAGGTGGTCTGGTCTTGTCTCAGAAGAATATGGCACACCTCAGTGTGCAAGCACCCCCTGTGTGCACGAGGATAGGCAGTGAGCACCCTTTTTTGAGAGGACTGGTAGGTAAGGTTAGAGATTTACATGGATCCAAGCCTCGTGGTTTTCCTAGCAACAGCAGCAACTGAAATTCTTACAAATGTATTGGATTGTGGGCAAGAGGGAGAATTGGGAAGAAACCTTCAGGAAGGTTTTTGCTGTTACCATCAGAGTGTGGTTTATTACGAAACTATGCCAGCTATCATGAAGTCCTCCCTGTTGGTATTTGGCCTGTATCTGCAGGGCTTTGGAGGAGAGCTCACTGGTGCTCATTTGAGGTCTGGGGTCTTACATTCTTTCTAGCAGCAGTAAAATAAGGCATTGGGTCACAAAGTCAAGCAGTGTAAGTGCTCTTTGAGAGAGAGAGGGAGCCAGGCCCCAAGGTCTTCATAATAGAAAGTTCAGCTGATCATCCAGGAGGGTGCTAAAGCACCTGCTGTTGCTTGCTGGTTTAGGTCATGGAGCTCAACTTCTCATTTCAGAAGCTTCATCTTGAGGGTTATCATTGGGGAAAAAAAAAAAAGGGGGTGTGTGTGTAAGGAGAAGGGAGTTTGGCATTGTGCTATAAATCATCCTTGAGTTTAAGCCAGCTCCTGATCATCTGTCTTTGTTTAGTGATGACTTCTCGGAATATTGAAAGGTTCATGTGAATACACCTAAAGAAGCAGGTGAGGTATCCCAGCTTCTCTTCCAAAAGGGGTTCAGAACATGTTCTTTCTAGGTGCTGAAGAATGAAAGTTTCAAGTGAAGGATATGACTGGTGGCTATCATAGAAATTGAATGGAGTTTGGAGTATGGTGTTATTGTATTTCAAACTGTGCACCCACACAGTGGGCTGGAGCAGGAGGACAAAGGGGGCTGCAGGAACAGGTTGAGCTGGAGGGAGACAAAAGAGCTTTCCCAGACATGAAGGAGTTAAGATGGAACACAGAGTGAGAGGTAAGCTCATGAGGGAATAGATTTGTTTTGAGTAGTGTGGGAGTCTTAACAGTGTGGGGGTTTTGTTGTTGTTATTGTTTTTTTTTGTTTTGTGTATGTTTTTTGGTTTGTGGTTTGGTTTTTATTATTATTATTATTTAGAGACCTGAGAGTGCTAAAAATGGACCCCACTATGCTTCAGGTACTTTTTACATCTGTTAGAAACACATGACAAAAATACCCTTAATGCAGAAGTACAAATAAATATTTCAAGGAAAATGATAGTAAAATGAAGTTAGGGTTGGGAGTTCACATTAATAATGGAGGCTGATCTACAGCACCTTCGTTTTTCATCTGTAAAATGGGGATAATGATGCTGACCTGGTTTGTAAATGAGCCCAGAGATCATCTGATGAAAAGCATCAGCAACAGAAGCATTAGTGGTAGAAATAGGTCTTAGAGAAGTGGTATAATTGTTTCAAATGAGAATTTTATAAGTACCAGGACATCCAGAACCGACATTAAGGAAATCCAAGTATTTTTAAGTGTGGAAATGCTCTCACAAGCTATACCAATACTTTGTTGAGCAGTGATGCCATATGGTAACTGTGCAATTATACGCAATATGATTTTTTATATAGTCCTAGATCAAACCAATCTTTTTAAAGAAACATAAATTTTCTTGACTTGGCTCCTTCTGCCATCTGTCTGTCACTGTCACTCATTGATTCCACATCACAGGCTGTTTTCTCACCACCTTCCTCTTTCATTGCTTCCTACTTATGAGGCCCTTTGGCCAGCATACCACTGCTGAGCACTTTGTTCTTTCTGCAGTGTATTTGGTTTATGTACCTAGGCAGTCTCTGTCATCTTTTTCCTTCTGACTGCTTATCTCAATCCTCTACTGTCAACTCCACCCATCCTTTTTACCCAGGCTCTGATTCCCCTGAGAAAGCCCCTTGGTGCCAGTTTCTTTGCTTGCCTACAGGTCTGAGCTCTGTTCTCTACTTGTCAAAAATGTCTGCCTCTGGCTCCCCCACCTATCCTCACCTTCACACACAACACACTCTGCAAGCTTTCCCACCATCCTCCTGACATGGTCAGTCTAGTTTTTACCTCTTTGACATATCTGAAACTCAGCTTCAGTCTCCTCTCTCTTTCCCAGCAGTTTGACCTGGGACCTGCAGCCACCTTCCCTTTCACCCTGTTAGTGCTGCCTGGGCTTGTTCTTTGCCAGAGCCAGATTGCTGTTTGCCTCTTCAGTTTTGCAACAATAACAATAAAGAGCAAAATCTATGCAAATCTTGACCAAATAAATAACTAGGAAATTATTAAAAAATCTTATTAATGTGTTTTACTGACATTGCTTATATTTAAAAAACAAACAAATAATAAACCACCAATAAACCCTGGCTTCTGATCCTAGCTATACATATTTCATCTTGAGTGTGCAGTGTATTCCTTTGGACTCCAAGATACGGAGGTGAATAAGCCTTTCCCAGATGAGAGTATTGGAAGGTAAAATGTGTGAAATTGTGGTAGAAAGATCATGGGAGGTGATAAAATAAATGGTGGTGGGTCTGTATTCACATACTTCTTTTTAAAGACTTCTCCAAGGTCCCTTGCTTGTGTTTGGTTCTGATGTGTAGAATGATTGCAAAGGAAGTAAATAAAACACCCTTTTCTCCATTATTTTTGGCTGTTAATTTCTCAGACTGCTACAACTTCAGATGCTAGAGGCTGCACCAGGGCTGATGGCTTTTGTTGTTTCTTTATATTTGTGTGCCTGAGACCAGAACAGGACTGAGCTTACACTAATAGAAAGAGGGAGTTGGTTGAAAATTCAGCTAATAATGCAAAACTGCCTTCCACTGTAACTATGCAGCAGGCTCTCTGTAATAATAAATGTCAGGCTTTCCCCTTTCCTGGTGTTAAAAGTATTTGCAGACATTTTTAGCAGAGGGGACATTTATTTTAAAGGGAAAACAGAAAATTTCTATGATTTCTATTCTGATATTCAAGTTTGGTGAAAAGTTATGTGTAGCTTTTGTAATTTTGAATCTATGGGGGACTTGAGGAGTAAGTATTACTCCCTGGTTTTGATGATGCTATTTGGCAGATGAAGAAATAAAATGCTAAAGTAATCTTGCATCTGAAAACAAAGATGGAAATAGAGCAGATGTCATTTTGCAAATGGGGAGTAAAAAGGTTTTTGTGTTTGCCAGCATGCACAGTGTAGAATAATTTCAGTGCATCAGGAAATGAGCTTTAAATTATTCTAAAGTGGTTGATAAGTGGGAGGAACACAGTAAAATTTATTAAAGCTTTTTTGGTAAATAATTGATATAATGTTGCAATAAGAGTACATTATATATTATAAAATGATACATTATGTAAATAGATGTAGCATACTTTTCCTTCTGCTTGATTCTAGATTCCACATTCTGACTAATGATTGTGAAGGACCCCAGTCGATTTTTCTCCTACAGCCATGGTTATTTTAGCTGCAGAACATTGGCAGGTGTGCTATTTAAATTACTTCCTCCATCTCCATACAGCTTTCTGCTTGATACAGGAATAAAATAATAATTATAATTAAAAAATCAGCCCTAGAGGAGATGATAGGCCAGCCTGCTTACTGAAAGTGGCTGGAGGAAAAGATGGGAACTCGATGTTTCCCCCAGTGTCACCTAAATGATGTTCAGAAACCTATTGCTCTGGGCAATTTGCTGCTGTTGAACTCATGCTCTCTTCTATGCCTACTCCAAACGCTGGTTTAAATACAGTCTTGATTAGCCCTGAATTTGGGGAGTAGTGTATTTGTACTTTTATTAATGCAACAATATTATTAATGGTAAAAGAGACTGCTGTTTTTTTTTCAGATTTTCCAGAAGTCAGGCTTGAGGTAGAGTGACTCTTGAGACTTCTTATCTAGTTAACACAATATTCTTGTTTGACAGGGCATGCCTCATACTATGCCATAGCAAGACCTGTGTAATAATGGCAATGTGAGGATCTGTTCTCTTTTTTCTCTTAATGGATTGCAGAATTTTCTTTATGTTTAGTGTCAGGAATGGGACTTGTGGTGCGAGTCCTTAGTATGGGCACATAGTGTATAGGTGTTTTGCCTGTAGGTTTAGGAATGCCTTGCTAAATGTTGGATGAGAGTATGAAGCCTAAGTACAAATCAATTATTATGTCTTCTGCTAGTATGTTGTGGTGGATTGGCCTTGGCTGGAGGCCAGGCACCCACCAAAATTGTTCTATCACTCCCCTCCTCAGCTGGACAAGGGAAAGAAAATGTTAGGAAAGATTCATGGGTCAAGATAAGGACAGGGAGAAGTGACTCACCAATTACTGTCACAGGCGAAACAGACTCAACCTCAGGAAATTAGCTTAATTTGTTACCAATCAAATCAGAGTGGGATAATAAGAAATAAAAAGCAAATCTTAAAAACACCTTCCCACCCTCCATTCTTCCCAAGCTTAACTGAACTCCCTATTTCTCTACCTACAATGCAACAGGGGAATGGGGAAGAGAGGTTGTGGTCAGTTCATCCTATGTTGTGTCTGCCACTCCTTCCTTCTCACAGGGAAGACTCTTCACACTTTTTCCCTGCTCCAGCACAGGGTCACTCCCATGGTACACAGTTCTTCACAACATTCTTCAATGTGAGTCCTTCCCACAGGCTACAGTTCTTCTTAGTGTGAGTGCCTTTCAGGGGGTGCAGTCCTTCAGGAGCAGACTGCTCCAGCATGGGTCCTCTTGGGGGGGTCACAAGTCCTGCAAGCAGCACTGCTTCAGCATGGGTCCTGCCAGGACCCTGCGCTGGTGTAGTCTTCACATGGTGTCACAGCCTCCTTTAGGTATCCAACTGCTCCAGTCTTTCATGGGCTGCAGGACAAAATCTGCCTCGCCATTTTCATCCATGGGCTGTAGGAGAAGTATCAGCTCCAGCAGCTGGAGCACCTCTTTTCTCTCCTTCTTTACTGACCTTTGTGTCTGCAGAGCTGTTTCTCTCGTGTATTCTCAGTCCTTTCTACGGCTGCAGTTGTGCAGCAGGGTTTTTTCCCACTTCTAAATGTGTTATCTCAGAGGCACTACCACTGTCGATGGGCATGGCCTTGGTCAGTGGTGGGTCCACCTTGGAGCCCACTGGCATCGACTTTATTAGATACAGGAGACATAATTAGAGTATGACCAGAGTCTCTCCCTGTTTCTTTACTAGAAGAGAGAAAATGGGGAATATTTTTGAGCATGAAAATGCACTACCTACCTGCTAAACTGAGGAAGGCTCAGCATCTCATTTAACAGAGGAGGCACTAAAGTCACACACCACCATTCTTGTATGCCATTAAAAACTTAAACCCAAATATCACACCCTGTCTAAGTAGAAAGTCTCTCCAAAAAATTGTCCATGACTGTGTAGCACTGGACAATTACAGCATAACTTCATGATTACATTCCTGTTTTTCTCTTGAATTTTAAACTACACTATTTTTTCACAACAGTGTCCTATCTGTCTGATCATTCTGGACAGGTAAAGACACTTTGATAGAACTACTAGGGATGGCAAGTGATCTTCTCCAGCTGACTTCAATCTCCACACTCTTCCTGATCTGTATTTACCGAGTCCTTGTAGGCAGCCTGTAAATATGCAGATGATTAAGAAGGAAGGGACAGTAAGGAATTCATTTACTGTGGTGATGCAGCCAGCAGTGTTGTGGTCAGCACTGTAATAACTACGTACTTACAGAAAAACACTGCTTATGTAACTATCAGAAATCAAGTATTTTTGAATTGTTCACATTTTCTAGTGGAGCTGAGGAGACTGAGAGTATCTTTAACATGAGAGCAATATTTGATATTGTTGCAAAGAGTGAATAGGGAAGCACTCTCTCTTCCCTTCCCATCTCCTCCTTCCCCTTATGCCTTGCTACATGATACAAATTTGACTTGTGGTTATAGTGGTAAAAACCCATAGAAACATCACTTAAAGTAAATGGATTTTCTGCTGGTGTGACTCAGAGCAGGTTCTTTTCCCCCCTTGCTCTACAGTGTCTTCATCTGAGCCTGCTGGCATTAACAAAAGAAGACAAATAATTATACAATAATATTACAGAAAAGTTGCAGTAATTTTCCTAAATGCATCAAGATGTTTATGGGTTTTTTTTCAGTTTAAACTAGAGGGAAAAAATATATATATGTAAGAAGGGACCATGGGTTTTAAACATGGAGCAGAACTTGGTGTCTTGTCACAGGAAGAAAAGAGGTTGGAGATATTTGCTCACTTGATTCATTTTCCCTCTGTTCTTTTTAGGTGTGAGCTCCTGCCTTGCCAACAGCCACAATGTAACTACCCTAGTATCTGCTCAGGTTAGATTAATCTGAAGAATTAATGTAAATCGTGTTCATCGTAATTGTATCACAGGTTAATTCTCAGCTGTAATATCCCCAATTACCCCTTGTCAAAGTTCTCCTCCAACACTGGCAACTTGCAGTCTCATCACGCGGCAGTACCACGTCTTTTCTCTTTCTCTGACTGGTTCACCACGGTGCCTTTAAATTGGATGACTTTGATCCTTTCAGATTATCTGAACATAAGGTAGTTAGGAGCAAAGCACTGTGTATTCTGATGAAACTCAGGAAAAGGGGTGAGGGGGGAAACCCACACTGAGGGAAATTCCCTGAAATCTCTCAGTACACACTTGCAGCCTCTGCAAATGGGAGCCCATGGTATGTGGATAGTAGGAGGGAGACCCAGAACCACTAGACTGGGGGGCAGGGGGAGCTCAGCAGAGGATGTACCAAACCCATCACTGTTCAGAGGAAGGATGTCTGGTACTCAAAGTGATGAAAATGGAGGTAATAATGAGCAAAGAACTGAGGTGTGTTATGAAGCACTTCTGGAGCGCTTATTGAACCTGCTCCTTTGTACCAAGAAAGAAATATGACCTTTTTATAGTACTTAAATTGAATCAGATAAAGAGTGACCCTTTTAGCTGGGTTTTTGTCTGGGGTTTCTGAACCCAGCTACCACTACTCTTAATCAAAGTCTTCTCTGAGCTCTGGCAGTCCTCTCCTTTTCAGTGTTGTTTTCTTTCCCCTGCCTGCTTTTTCTCTGTGACGTGAGAAACCCTGAACCCGTGGTTTCAGTCCTTCTGCTGTCTGACTACCTGTAGATTTTGAAGTGAGAGGCAGAGTGGAAAGAGTAAGCTCACCCTGCGATGGGTTGTGTGGCAGTGGGGGGAGTGACCCCTGAGGATCAGCTCTCTAACTCGGCTTGTGGAGACAAGGGGAAAAGATAGACTTAATAAGGTAGGCTGTGAAAATCATATTGCTTGTTTTCAGGAGCTGTACTCTTCCAGTTCACAGCGAGTATTTGAACATCCAGGGTGGGGTGAGAGGGGTGTGTGTGAAGATACAGAGGGCATTGAAACAATTAAGATGATGTTCCTGGTAGAAACTTTCCCCCTTCAGGTTTTTCTATCCTCAGTGCTGGATTTCTGTCTCCTCTTGTTAGCTTCTGGCAATTCTTACCATTGTCTGGCATTATCACAGTCAGCTTGTCTGGGTGGCCTTTTGTAAGGGTAGCCTTGGAATATTGCTTTGTTCAGGAATGGTTGCTCTCTCTTGGTCAGGTACAATACCCATCAGCTTTTATCCTATCTTAATTCACTCTAGCACAATCTAATTTCTTGGCAAAAGACTCCTTTTTGGTATGTCTGATGGCAGGATATCACTTGTAGGAAAGGAGTGGATTAGTGTGCTGAAATAGCATGCAGAGCTAGAGAAAGATTCTTTTTCTTTTGGTAATTGGGTATGACAGTGTTTGTGACAGGAATTTTATGGAAGGTTGGCAGGAAAAGTATTTTGGAGTAGTCTTGATATGATATTCTCCCCAACATAGAGCCCAAGCAGCAGTCATGGGGCACTGCTGTAAAGTGTCTTTAATAAATCCTCATAGGAGTTGTAAGAAAAGCATGTTTGCTGCTGGCTAGGATTGCCAGAATTGGACTTAAAATTCGGAGAGAGCTGCAGAGATATTTTAGAGGAGGAAGCCTGGTCATCCTGGGAGGCAGGCTAAGTGGAAGCAGTTCCTCTGATTCTAGAGCTGACAGTTGATTTCCAGTGCAGGGGTTAAAGCAGTAACAGCATGCCACAATGCTCCTAACTTCCTAACTTACTCTTTGGGTTTGGCTGTGTCACGGTTTAGGGTCAGGGAGGCCCCTTAGATCTATAACAGGTGCTCCCTGTTACTTCCCCCCCAAAACGGGCAAGAGAAAGGGAATAAGGGAGAGAGACTGAGTGATTAGAAAAGGAAACTAGAACAGCTTTAATGAAAATAATAATAAAAACCCCTAGAATATTTACAATATATACAAAAACAGTATTGAACCCAACCCCCCTGATGGTAATGACATCACCACTGACGCTGTGGAGCAGGCACC
>VWZY01007928.1:169854-196866 GCA_013399075.1 Chloroceryle aenea
CCCCAGCATGCTACACAAGATCCAGCAGTGGCCTTGGTCTGCACACCCCTCCTTGGCAGTAACTGTGACCAGGGGGTGTTGTCACTGCCAGCAGCAGACACTGCCTGGGAAAACAGGCTGCTGACTGCAGACAGTGCAGTGAGTTGGAAGAACGGAGCTGAACAGTAAAATCACTGAACAGAACCAGCTCTGTTCTCACCCAAACCAGGACAGGTTGGGTGGGTGTGTTGTGTTGTTTGGTTTTTTTTTGTTTATTTGTTTTGTGGGGGTTTTGTTTGTTTTATTTTTTATTTTTTCCTTTGTATCCTATTTATTTATTGTGTTTTGTTTTGTTTCATCGTTGTTGTTGTTTTTTTCCGTTGTTGTCTTTTCTTTGTTTTCCAAATAATTTTTCCTCCTGCATTATCCAGGATAGACCCGAACTGCATTTCCCCTGTGCTTTGTGTGTGGGAGCTGGATGCAACAGGAGCAATCAATGGGAAACAGGCTGTAAATGGACTGAGATACTGAGGCAGGTCAGACTCAGTGAGGAGATGTCAAGTACTTTGCTTCATGATGCTTTGTGGTTTGTTAACAGGTAGTCTCTTCCCTGCTGATGGTTGAGTCTGTTTGTACTCCTGATGCTTATCAGTGATAGCCCAGCCTGATCTAACTCTGCCCTAGGTGGGAGAGACAGTCTTGACAGGTAGATGCACGAGAGAACAGAGGAAGCCTGTCTAAGTGTAAACAGCAAGTGAGAGCACAATTCCTCCATTGTGGCACGCAGAGTAGATGTGAAATGCCAGTATGACATGCAAGCTGTAAAGACAATAACAATTGTGCCAATGAATTTTGTTGTAGAACCATCCTCAAGAATAGCTTATGGAAAGGTTTTCCTATGGAGTTTTCAGTGTAATGAGGCAATAAAATAGGGGAAGCAGGAAAATACCATCTTGGACAAGGACACCTGGCTTTCATTATCTACTATGCTTTGCCTTTTTAAAAATTACAGTTTGATTTTCATTTTTTTTTCCACCACTACGACCTCTTATGTCTCCTACTGTATGAGAGATGTTCTTCTATATTCAGTTACTAGTTAATACTATGTACTGCTTAATAAAACACTGTGGTCCATCTCTCCCCATTCCACAAGCTGAGTTATTTACTGATTCATGCCTTCATTGGCTGTTTCTCTGAACACCAGACTGATCTGAGTTTAACTGAGTGTACAAAATACTTATTTCTAAGGTGTCATCTTAAAAATTGCAAGCATTGAATGTAAAACTCATTGAATGTTAAGGGGTTTGGCATGACTAGGTGGCGATCTTTGCATTTGGAGAATTACAGATCAGTTTTCAAGGTGTTCTTACCAGTTATGGCTACAGCTGCATCGTTGTTAGGGGTGGAACAAAGTCCACGGGTACTCATTTGTGTTGGGATAATTGCCTGGCCGTTTCCTAATCTTCAAAGGGGGTTCTCCATCTGTACTGTACAGAGGTGCTCTCAGGACCAGGAGAATGGCAGGATCACTGCTGTGTCTCTGTTTACAATACTTCTAGAAGTTTGTGGGCCAAGGCAAGTATTCATCTAGAAGATAAAGCTCATAAGCTCAAATATTTCAGTAGAAGTGGACTACTACCCTCCCCAGGACAAAAACTGGAGCATCAGATGAAAAATTCTCTGTTGGGATCTATGACTGTTGCTTCACAGGCAGGTTAATATCAGCTGATACATCGAGGGCAAAACTGAAGATGTTGATAAAACCCCAGTTTACTACAGTGGGGCCAAACTGGCAGTTCTTAACTAGTGACCCAGTAGAAAGGCTGGCTTTTAGCATTTTAAAGAGTCTTTCTCTTCTGCAAGCCATTGAGCTTATTAAAGACTGCTTAAGGAAGTTGTTTGCAATCACTGCTGATTGTTTCTCTCTGTTTATTTAACAGACTAAATATATTTATAAAATCCATTTCTGTTCTTCTGTGACTAGAATTAATGCATTTAGTTATTTTACTTCCCTTATCAGCATCAGGTAACTCTGAACAGACTAGTATATATTGTAGTCTGCTGCTGCAGTTTCTGATTTCTCAGTCCACATTCATTTTTACCCTCGTATCTTTGAGCAGACTCTCCCAAAACCACATTAAGCAAAACTCGTGCCTTGCCTTTTCCTTTTTTTGACTAATTTGTAGATCTTCTTAGAGACCTGCAACACTCAAAAGCCTTCTTCCTGCTGGCAATCTTTATACTGTATTCTTAATTTTTTTTTCCTACAGAGTTTGTATAAACCTGTACCATATAATGTGGAAGGACAAGAAGGAACTTCTTCCAAGAAGGCTTTTGCCTGTTTTATTTAATTTTCCTTATAATTCCACCAGGAAGAGGATATCCATTGCTCAGCTTCAGAGGCTACAAGTATTGCTACTAGTTTTAGATACTGGCTGAATTAGTGTATCAGGGAGAAAAGATGCAGAACTTCATGGGGTTTTGATGGTTTATGTGATAACACAGCCAACAATTAAAGCTGGACAAAGAGAAGCCTCTTCAGGGAAAATAGTCTTTATTTTTTTTTCTCATTGGGACACTTGTTCTGGGCAACAGCCATGCCCTGGAAGCTTCCAGTTATCCAAAACTACAATCAAACGTTAATTGCATGCTGTAAAAATGGTGCCAAATCCAAACAAATAGCAAACATCTTTCTCCCTAACAACTGCATTTGAGTTTACTAGCTCTGTTCCTTCATTTTTTGCAGCTGTTGCAATGACAGTCCTTTATAAAAGTTTTTAAATTGTCATTTTCTGTCTTAAACACAGGCTCTATATCTTTCCAAGTTGAACCTTCTATTGGAAAAGTTGAAGACTGTCCATTTTTCTGGAGTCTTACATAGATTATATTAATGTGTGTAGGAGAAATTCTTGCAGGAAGCCATGAACCAAAAGGGTTATTGGTTTATTAGCCAATGACTGTAGCTCTGGTCTTGTCTGGGACTTCCTAAGTTCCCAAACATCTTATTTCTGTTTGTTCTGGTGCTGCATCATTGTACTGCAAAAGAAGCACTTTATGATCATTTTCTTAGATGTGATGTACAAGAGTAAGAGGCATCTTCAGTTATAAAACAAGAGCTGAGTGATGCAGGGCTTGCCCTCCAGCATGTATGGATTTGTTGATTGAGAAAATACCTTGAAACTGCCTTCTCCTGGGCCCTTTTGATCTTTTATGCCCTCGCATTTCCTCTTGACTGTTTCTGTACTTTCCAGGTATCTACAGGGGCTCTTAGAGATGTTGTATTCAAACACATGAGGGGCATGCTATTGGTCTAGTGGGCACACAAATGCCCTGAAGATGGTCTAGTTCAGCAAGTGCATAACATCATACAAGCCTTTATTTTGTGACATGAGAGCCAGGATTCTGAATAGAATCAACAAATCAACATCTTTCTTTTACAGTGAAAAGAAAAAGTGTAAGTATGAGCAATGTTTGAAGAAATTCATGCTGGGCTAGGCCATTGGGCCACCTCACACAGGGTTTCCAGGTCCATTTCCATAGGAATCTGGATGTATAGTGCTCAAGACTTTCAATGTAATAATGTCTTTATTCTTTTGGTGGTTCTTTCTTTCTTCTTCCTTCTCCTTAACAAAACTGCTCCCACTGATTGATATGTTTTTAATGATTCCCCTCACCATATACTCCTTACTACGGTGATTCACAGTCTTTAAGATCCCTTTTTATTTGACAGCTCCTTCCTCCTAATTTTTTTATCTCTGTGGCAGATATTGCAGTGATATTGTAGTGCTGACAAAATGGGAATTACAAAGAAGCACTTACCAACCTAATGAAGCTGTGAGGGGAGAGGGAAGGAGAGAAAATGTGAATGTTTAAAACCACTTTCTGTTTAACTCATCTACCTGAGCAGTCAGTGTTCCTACTGAGTGGCCTTGTTCATAATTCTGGAAAACCAACCAACCAACCCCAACAAACCAAAAAAACCCCAAACCAAACAAAACCCACCAGTTATCTTGAAAGATGTTGGTCTGGTCATGTAATAAGAGAATGCCACTTGATGTAGGGCATATCACAAGGATCTTCATTGGGCAAAGACTCCTCATATTTTAGTCTTCTTTCCCACAGGAATGATAATATTAATTGCAAAGATGGTGGCTATGATTTCCAGAGGACATAAATGAAGCCCCAGAGACTTGTGTACTTGTGTGTTAAAATGAGAAGACAGAAATACCAAACAGAAAGAAAAGTCTCCTCGATCTAAATATTCTTCACTCATTACTGAACAATAATTTGTATTGGCTTTTACTGGTTTTAAGTGATCATAATGTCTCAGTTTTGTCATTCCAGCTCTATTTTCCTTGGTAGAGAACAGCCTCCTGAAAATTTCCTTCTAAGGAGCAGGGATGCCTTCTGATTGAACACCCCCGTAAAAACACCCGAGTCACTTAACTGAACAGGACTTGTATCTCTCTTCAGCTTCACTGTTTCCTATTTCCCCCCAAAAACCCTGCTCTTGGACTACTTAAGCCATATGAACAGCAGAAGCAAATGCATGTCTTGGTTTATAACATTTTACTGTTTCTTCATAGTCTCACTGTATTGTAGGTAGTGTTGTTTCTGAACTGGAGCTAGAGAAAAGCTATTTGAAGCAAGCAGCTCAGTGAGTATGGTCCTTTTATCCTGCTAATGAATGATCTGTGTAGAAACTGTGACTGATGTCCTGTGTCAGGTGGCGCTGCTTTATTTATTTATTTATTTTTACCCCTTTGTGTCTGACTCCCAAACCCACAGAGGAGCTATCAGATACTTGGGCAATACATGTTCCTGCCATACATTTGACTCTTCTGACAAACAAGAATGTACCTTGTACAAGAATGTACTGTAGTACTTGTGTAAAGTGAGCCAACAGAATAGGAAGGCAATCAAGGAGAATTTACATTTGGACATGGGTTTATAAGGAGCTATTTTGCATTATTTGCCCAGCTCAAGCGTGAACAAAGCTGATTTAAGTACTTTCCTTGTTCACAGATGCCACATAAATAGTAACTATAAAAGTACTTTGCTCTCTACATAGCTGGATGTTGTTTCTTTTTAAAGTCTCTCCACCTTTTTTTTTTCTTTTAATAGCAGTTTATCTATCTTAGCTACTTCTATCTCCCCTATTACAGTAGTATCTGAGCATCTCATAATCTTTAATGTATTTAGCCTTATAACATCTCTCAAAGAAAGGTAGGTGCTATTATCTTCTTTTTATGAGTCTTTTATTTGTGGTTCTATTCTTCAAGTTTGGAGATAGCTTTGCTTGAAGAGGTAAAAATCCTGTGGCATACACCAGCTTATCTCCACCACCAAATCAACATTAAAGGTTACTGTTCCCACCCCACAGCCAGGCTGTCTGTGTGAGGAATTCCCTAATGCATTTTGGGCAAAATGAATGGAGAAAGCAAACACTCCCTTTAATTCAATAAAGTAATCTGACTCCTTTTGACTGGGCTTTTGCCATTATGTGAGCAGCCAAGATGAAAGGTGTGAGGTGACAGTGGCCAGAGAAGAGGAGCTCAGGCAGAATGAAGGTCACAGGAGGAAGGAGTGGATGCCAGCCCTAAAGGTTGTACTGTGGTAGTGCCACAGTGCCAAACCAGTTGCAGGCTGATGGAGAAAAGGAGAATTCAGTTCAATTTAGTTCATATGTCCTAGCTGTGTGATGTCACCATTTACCTAGTGCCAGCACTGCCTGATGGCACTGTGCACTTGACTAAGGCCCCTAAAACACAGCAAAGCTAATTCTGCAACAAAGGATTGAGTAGTTTTCGTGAAGGATTTCTCCTTCCCCAGCTTGCAGTGGTCAGCTGAGCATCTGTGCTGGAGCAAGGAAGCACAAATGTGTCACAGGTGGCTGCTGCTGAAGAAGGGCAGAATGTCCACTAATTCATCAGAGACTGTGTCAGGAAACTTCACTCCTGACAGATTGTTTCAGACACACTGCAAAACTATCTGTGAAATGACTGGCCAGAGTTATTCAAAGTCTGTAGGAGAGCAGAGACTTCTACCCAGGCTTTCTAGGTCCTTGGCTGTGGGCTGACTTCATCCATCTGTGAGCTAGTTCAGTTCGTTTGGTCTCATCTACCTCCATCTGTTTTTCTGCTGTTCAATCCTCAATGTGATGGTTACAGATTTTAAAAACAGTATTTCACATAGGGCCTGGTTAGCTAAAGGATTTATAGGATGAAATAATCTTATTCTTGTTGTTCAGCGTTATGCTAAAATCTCTTTATTAAGTAATGCTTCCATACTGGCTTGGTTTTGTGTTTTAATAGTTGTTGTTGTTTGGCTGTTTGGGTTTTTATGTTGTTGGTTGGTTGGTTTATTTCAGTGAGATGTATTGATAATTTTAATCCTAGCCCTCAGAATTTGTTGAAGCTGAATGTGAGTTTCTAGTAGGCACGTATGGTCTGTGTCCTTGTTTTCACATTACCTAAGTTACTCCATGTTAACAATGAGCTATCTTTATTTGAGAAGTTGTTTCTGTAAAAATGTAAATTTAGATAATTTTTTATTTTTCCACTCTTCTGGAGAATGTATTAAAAAAAATAAATTGAAATATATATATATAAAACCACCAAAAAACTGAAATGAAGACATGTGAGGTGCTTACACTGAGCATATCAAAAGGAATACAAAACAATATATTGAAGTGAAACATTTTAGTTTTACAAAACATTTTTGTACTTGGTGTTACTCCCGTGTATTTGACTTCATAAGGAATTTTGAGATTTTGTTTAAGCTTTATTATGCCTTTTAATTATAAAAGTTTGTTAAATGGTGAGAAATGTAACTCTGATCAGTTCTCTGTGTTGATGCCCTGAAAGCTGGAAAAAAACCCGTTTCTTAGGAGATTTGACAACAGTTTGTTATTTTTGAAAGCATTACAGAACGAAGTTTAGTTTTACTGTCCCCTAATAAAGAGAAAACAGCTAATAAGTCTTTTAAAAGTAGCTGTCCATAAAATTAAAAAATGCTTCAATAAACAGAAGGTAGTAAGTGTAACATTAAATAGGAAGTTTAATGTGCTTAGGAGCATTAAAAAAGTTCAGAAAGAGTAGAAGACCACCCTGAAAGCCAAATTTGACTGCTCTTCTCTTAATATACCCTTCTCTGCATGGGTAAATCTTATCTCATGTCAGAGTTTATAAACAAGGCTATCTGAAGTTTCTAGACTGCATTCTTCTCTGGCTTAGAAACTTGATTGTGAAGAGAGTCAGGGTGGAGCGTCCCTAGCAAATCTGCTGCAGTTTCTTTCAATGCTTTAGTTTTCTAAACTACTTGCAAACTTTCATGAGGATGAGCTGCTTTTTTTCTCAGGCCTGTGTTCCCAGGTTTGAATATACATAGAATATATAGAGAAATTCTTCCCTATGTCACTTCTAAGCCTTCTAGACTTTTGTTGATGGCTCCAGTCCCAAGCCAAATTCAGGGTCTCCAAAGCCTGTTTTGTTCCTTGATACTGTAAGAAAATATTTAACTGTTGTGTCAGCAATGTAGCAAATCTTGGAGACTTCATAGGAGGGCAGATGTTTTTATTTTACAATAAAACTGATTTTGGTAGTTTGTACTTCTGCACTGAGCTGCTTGTAAGTACAGGTATAGAGAGAGGAGTGTGAGACCAAGTGGTCTGTTCAGCTGCCTGGCCCCAGGATGTATGTGTCCCAGTTTTCTGTGCAGGATTTTGTACAAGGATACATAACAGAAGGGATGCTAGTTCCTGGATCCTCAGCACCTGCTCAAGGCTGGTGGCCATGGTGGTTTTGGGTGCACCTTTTTGTATTGTTTAGGAGGTTGTAATAGACAAGCCTGTCGGAGAGGGTAGGTCTCTCCTTCCTGTGCTACCTGTGTGGGTCACTGGGACTTAATTGCCTGTCCTTTGTACTGGAACCTAGGTGTCTGGAGGAGCTACACAGAGATGTGGGCTGGGGTCTCGCCTAACCTGAGAGCACTTGCCCTGTGTACAGTGTTGCTTCTGGTGCTCCTCATTTCCAGTCATTCTCCAAGCCAAGCCGTTCTAAAATTTCCCAGTAGGGGGAACTTGTTGCCACAGCTGTCAGTAGGTAGGGCTGTGTGTTACTCTCTGGATTTTGGTCCCAACTCTCCCTTCTCCCTTTCTTGGTCTTCCTAATTGTACTGAAAGGCATGAAATGAAAAAATATCGACCGAACATTCTTGAATATTGGAAAATCCCAGGGTTGCATCTCACTGCATCTGAATTTGTTTTTAACTTCGATGGTAAAAATCTGCTGCTGTTTTCAGAGAATTCTTTGGGGTATTATGTATAACATTGCTGAAAGGCATGTTCAAATCAAGGTTTATGCTAAGGCAATTTTGTTTGGTGATTGTTTGGTGAAAGAAAAAAAAAATACTGTTTTAGTAGTATCCTCTGTGAAGCTATGCCTCCCTCTGTTGTTACGGGTTCCAAAGATTTCAACCCAGAAGGTATCCTTAACTGTCATCAAGGATGACACCCACATGTGAAAAAAATACACCATTAATGGGGGAAAAAATCATCAGAAGCAGCCTGTGATTTGTGTAACTACAGATAGGAAGCTCACCAGTGGATGCAGGGCTGTAGGAAGTATAGTCCTCTCTACAAGGCCATTGTGTAAAGTGTTTCTCCATGTGCTGGCTCAGAAGAAATGCTGTGTAGCTAGTGTGGAAATGAGGCTTTCAGCCTCTTATTTTCTGTTGATGTATGATGTTAGTATCTATAAAAGAAATGAAAGTTTTCAATTAAAAATGACCTAAAATTAGGTATACATCACTGGTATGTAATACGTAGTCTCTCTGATCCACAGCTAGTATTTTTATTTTGTTCTTTCATTGTTTAAACAGTTTTACCATCTGGGATTATGTCAGAACTATATGAAGCAGTCTGTTGCAAGAGTTAGCAAGAATTGAAATTTATGTCAAAATTGATGTCAAATTTCACCTCAGGATAAAAAAAATATATGTGTGAATGTGTATGCACACACACAAAAAATTCCAAATGCTCTTAGTTTTCTTTAAAATCTATATCTAGTTTCCCATCTAGATTGGTTTTGTATTTGAACAGAATTATTGGCCAAACAGTCAATATCATGCCACTAGAAATCATGTTAAATAGTAACAATATAAATCAAAATATCAGTGACATTTATTTATTTTCTGGGGTTTTTTTTGTGTTTATATTGAGTCTTCGACTTTTTATTTGTAGCCATGATATCTGAAATTATAATTCTATATTAATTAAACCAGAGTGTGACAAAACAGTTAAGCACATGAGTTTTTTAGAAGCAGCCCATCAATATTGCAAGTTTAGTAGTATGGCTACAGGATAGAGTTTTTAACAGGTGGGGAAATGTGCAAATCGTGATTTGGGATTTCTTTCTGCCTTTATTCTTCACATTCTATGTCCTGATGTGTGTATTTTGGCTGTCTTTAGGTATTTATTTAAAAGATGGAAGCTAGATTCTGCAAATACTTGTGCAGTTGAATTGAGTCATACAGTTTGTACCATGTACTTTGTTCATGTGTAAGAGTTTTTGCTAGATTGGCAGCTGTATTTTTTCTGTTGCCAAGATGCTAACTCTGACAGAGAAATGAGTGGAGGGGGGTTCTTGCGAATTAATTCTTGCAGAAGATTGTCTGCAACAAATTTGATTAACTGCCTCTCCTAATATATTCATTTTCATAGTATTGAAAAACCAAAACCTGATGATAAGCCTATTTAAATATTGGTTTGGTTTTGTGTAAAATTAATCTCGGAGGGTTCTATGGGTCAGCAAACTAACCAAGAAGGTCCAGTTCAGCTTGGTGTTGCTGAAGGGCATGTGAATGGTGTGCAGTTATGCCAGATCCTGTAAAGTGGAGTAGATGTCTCTGTCTCAAGCTCTGCAAAGTGAATCGAAGGAGAGGGTGGGGCTGTAACTTTACAAGGAGGACACTAATTTTGCTTATTGCAGCATTTACCACTATTGTGTTAATCTAGAATAGTCATGTATGTGCTTTAATTTCTCTAGCAAGGAGCCAGGGGAGAAGAGGGAGACTTTGTGTATGGAGAGGAGGGGCATATGGATGTGCCTTTATATGCTGTGGTTCATGAGGCATACTGACCATAGCTCCTCGACTGGCAGCTCTGAGATATTCTGGGCTCTCTTCCCGAGAGAGGAGGTGGTTACAGCCATGTCTTTCCCCTCAATCTTTTCTCCTCTTCTACTGGATCAATTGTCACTGTTTTCCTGAACATCTGTCTGTGGTGAGGTCTTCAGGGAGGACACTCTTATTCTCTCTGCATTGTACCTAGTGCCACAGAGGCCTCTTACTGAAGGTGGACTCTCTGCTAATAGAAATGGACTTTCTGCTTCAAGATGGCTTTACCTTTAATCTTCACAGTGTAGTCGTCCCTTGATCTTTTCTGCTAGAAATATAGTGGCACAGATAGCCCTATTTTTAATTCGACAAAAAGGAGAAATTACTGAATGTGCACACAATGGCCAAGTTCAGATCCCTAAAGTCAGACTAACTTCTATTTTTAACCATGTGAAGTAGAACTGTTTTAACATATGCAGAGAGTGGGGCTTTTGTCTTTAATTTCACAAGAATTAATTACAGGTCTTTATAGAGTTTACTTCAATTCAGGCTTTTCCCATCTGTCAAGAAGCTGTAAAATTAGGACACATCCCATCTATCACTTACTGGGGAGCAGAAGGGAAGGAGAGAGCTGTGCTCTGCATGGAAGCTTACTGCAGGTGGCTTGTGGCAGTGTTGCCAAACATGGGAGGATCTATAGATCAAAATGGTGTTGAAGACAAGTTATGCAGGGTGTGCATATTTTCAAGGATGTTTGCCTCAGATGGCCTTCAGCTGGGACTTGTGTACTGAATGTTTGTATGCAGGCACAGCATTAGGTGTGGTACTGGTGTGTGTCTCCCAGCTAAACTTCCTTTGGAAGGAGTCTCGCGGTGAGGTTGTTCAATGATGCAGACCAAAGCTGAGGTCAGACCTGCTTTGAAAGCCCTCTCCCTTCTGAACT
This sequence comes from Chloroceryle aenea, assembly GCA_013399075.1. Classification (NCBI taxonomy): domain Eukaryota; kingdom Metazoa; phylum Chordata; class Aves; order Coraciiformes; family Cerylidae; genus Chloroceryle; species Chloroceryle aenea. The sequence continues at coordinate 180,893 of VWZY01007928.1, forward strand.
TAAAAAAAGGTACCTCTGCTAGGTGTACCCAAGGTATGATCAGCTATGTAATGTTTGGCCCTGACCATTGGCTCTTACTGTCCTTTGCTCAGCTCCACCAAGAGCTCCTGCTGCCCTGTCCAGGACCCCATTTCAGCCTACCAAAGCCTCCCATGTCCCAGGACACCATGTCAGCCTCTGCCTCAGCAACAGTGCAGCAGGGCTGGTCTCCAGCTCCTGCCTGCCCTGCCCAGGTAAGAGCCCTGATGAGCTAAGTCCAAAGTCCAGCTTGGTGTTCCCTATAACTAGGGAGGTGCCTGGGGCTTCCCCAGTGCCCCCATCTGCCCTGCTTCTGGCTTGGGGTGGGACAGGCCCTAACCTGCTACTACGACAGCCCCTTCAGTGCCCTGACAGAAGAAAGGTTGTTTTAAGGTCTTTGTGTATGTTGGGGGGAACCCCAGCTATTGCAGGCAGGTATTCATGCATTTGAACTCCCAAAAAACACCTTTGGCCCTCTCTTGTTGAGAAGAACCTATGTGTTTAACAACTTCTGGAAAGCGAGGCTGCTCTTTGTTTCAATGCCCAAACACACATTTATGCCCTAGATTCTTCAAGGTATTTTGCTGCTCCATTACTTTTCCTTCTAACAACAGCCCTGGGATTTTTTTCATATTTGAAGAATACTGGTTTTGTTCTCCTGGTGTGCTCACTTCCTTACTTCTGTTCCCAATGCCTGTTACACTGCAGCCAGCTTCTGTGTGGCTTAACTTGTGTATTTTGTGAGATGTGAGTATTTTCAGCTTCCCCCCTTCTTCTGTTCCTCTGAAAGGGGAGAAGATGAGCCAGTTATCTCCAGGACTGAGCTTTCTCTTCATTGCCTCTAACTGTTGTTTTCCTGTGGATTTCACAAGTCAGCTTTTGCTCTTTGGTGTGCTGCTGTTTCACCACGGATAAGGCCATATTTTGTGTATATTTTGGGTAGTTGTGCATTTTTCCGTTTGTTGGCCAAAATGTTTGGGATCCATCTGATTCTCAAGCAACTCTTTCACTTGCACTGATCAAAAGAGAGCACAGATGGCTTCTGAATTAGAAAACAGCAATACATTTACTTTGCCCTTCACTATTCTAAAACCACAGAACAGTGGTATGTCCTGTCTTATATGCTCTAAGCCAACATAACATGAGCTGGTGTGCAATGAGTTTGAGGGAGCAGACATTCTTCTGACATGCAGGCTGGAAATCAAGTATTTAATCGATGGAAGTGGGTTTTCTACCCTGGAAATATTGACATTCTCAATTACAGTGGCAACATCAAAGCTTTCTGCATGAAGCTTTAGTTAGCCCTTGAAACATATGGTGGAATATTTTTGTGCTGCTGCTGCTCTACTGTGGTGTATTGGATTTGCACTTGCATCGTTTTCCTCCATTAGTTAGGCTCACCCTACTTCACCTTTCCAATTTATTGGAACTTAACTGTTCATTGTCAACTGCCTCAGGAATGCAGAGCTATACTCTCTAGCCAACATATGGCCTGAAGTTAATAAATTTAAATGCATGAAGTAGAATAAATTAGAACTAGTATGTTAATGTTGTTAGCTTTTACAACACTGTTATTATGTCCTTCTTGGAGATTTTTTTTTAAATTATTATTATTTTTTTAAGATGTTCTTCATGCACATCATATTGCCTGTACACATGGTATCACAGCTTTTTCCTTACGGGGTCTTAATGGGAAAACATGAGGTTTTGTACAAATAAAAGCTTTGCATTCACTGAAATGGAAATGATACAATTTCATCTTCTAGTAAAGACCTTTGCTGACATTTTCATAAACAGTAAGAGGAAAAAATGGAGAAACCTGTTGGGATGTGGCTGAGAGAAAAGCTCTTTCCTTCCTTAGAAGCAGGAAATTCCTTCCCCTCTCCCTCCCCCCTCATACTGGCAAAATGTACAGGTAGTAGTATATGTGCAGGTGAACCTTTTGTAAGTCAGCATCTGTTTAGGTGCATGATAAAAAAAAAGACATCTCAGACTTGAGTGTGCTTTCACAATGTGTATTCATTTTATTCATTAAAAACAAAAAAAATGTGAGAAGCCCACCTACCTACAGGCACATTGTCTGAATTTATTGATCTTTCCTCAGATTGGCTTGGAAAGAATATTGTATTGTCCCTGTGTATTGGCTGATGAGTTAAGGATACAATTTTATTGCCACTACCATCTAAAGGTAACTATTGGTTTAACTTGCGGAGGTCTGAGTTTCACTTCTAAATTTCTCCATTTAAACTGGGGAAATTTTAGCACTTTTACCATCCAGTGTTTGCAGGGTGGTTTGGATGATTCCTGTAGAAAGCTATGAACCAATCCTGGCCAATATTAAGATTTCATTTCCCCTTACTCAATGCAATGAAACAGCCATAGTTGTGTGTTACTTATCCTAATTTTTATTGATGCCAGTCCCTAGGCTGCCCTTGACTTGAATAGGAGCAAGACAGGCACCTTAGTTGACCCTCTTTTCTGTTCTCACCTTCCTTCAAGATATGCAGTGATCAGGCATCAATATTTTAGTTCTGAAAGGGATGGAGATGGAGGTAACTGCTGTAGTACCCGTCTGCAGAGGGAGCAGGAAGGTGACTGCAGTCAAGGATTGGACACCAGCTGAAAGACTACATTGACTTTCTCTTTTTTTTTTTTCCTCTCCCCCCTTTTCCTCTTCCTCTTTTTTCCTCTTTCTCTTTTCTTTCCTCCTTGTAAGACTCCATAAATGACAGACTGACAGTTGACACCCTTGAGGCCTCAGTAGGTGCTCTCTCCACAGTGTGTCTCTGTCTGATGTCTTACTCAGCCCGGATGGCAGGTTTTGTGGTGGCCCTCAGCCTGATATGCCCTAAATCTTGCTTCTGCTTTTCTGCATGGCAGGCACTGTGCCTGGGACAGAAGTCAAGTGGTGGGGTGCAGCTGTGGCCATGGGTAGACCCAGCAGCCAGGGCAGCAGCGTGGCCACCCTTTGTGTGCAAACACAGCAGTGCTGGGAGAGGTGAATGTACCCAGAGCTCTCAGGCCACACCAGGGTTTCCTGCTGACACTAGTTCCCTCATGATGCTGGTGGGTCTCTTGTGATACTTCCTTTTATTCTCCTCCCTGGCACTCCTACCCTGGCACAATTTTTGTCTCAAGTATGTGGAAAATTGACATGTTTGTTTTGTTTTATAAGTAGTTGCTGAGCACTTAAGGGAGTAGGGGAAAAAAGCTTGACAGAGATCTGCTGGCATCTTTCTTAAGCTCCATTCCACCCCCCTTTCTTCCCATGGCTGTGCCAAGCTCCCCTATCTAGTCTTCCATGTCTTGGAAACAGAGGAGAGAAAGCATGATAGAGATATGGCAGCTGGAGTAGAGATTAAGGCATTACATGGTTCTGGAAAAAAATCTCCAAATGCTTGTATTGTATCTCAGATTAAATGGCTGGGTGTCAGGAGGCCACTGCACATGGCAGTGCTCCATGATTTCTGAGGGTTGTTCTGTAGTTTGAATTCCCACACACAGAGAACTGTCCAAAACACAGTTTTTGTGGAAAAAATGTCTCGTTATACTTCATGTTGGAAAACAAAAGAACTGACAGTGATTAAGTATGGATATACACAGCCAGGAGAAATAAAACATTGTAAATGGTATAGGATGAAGTAGCTGGAACTGGTACACCAGTGATTGTTTGGTTAAGTACTCTTGTTAGCCAGGGGAGGAATTTGGATGGTAAGGACATACTGTTCTGTCTCTGTTAGAGGGAAACTAAGTAATGGGGAAGTTAAATGTCTTCTCCGAAGTTACCCAGCCTTGTGCAAGTTCAGTGTGTCCCTGTTTGTCCCCCCCTGTATTGTGCCTTAGTCCCAAAGAATCACAGAACTGTCACAGTGGGAAAGACCTCTAAGAGCTAAACCTTCCTCCCCCTGCCAAAAACAAAGACCAACAAAAGAAACAACTAACCAAAAAAAAAAACCCAAACCAAAAAAAAAACCAAACCACCACCCCCCAAAAAAAACCCACAAAACTCCACCTCACCATCCCACTAGAGCATGTCCTGAAGTGCATCATCTACAAATATTTTTAATACCTCCAGGGACAGTGAGTCCATCACCTTTACAGGCAGCCTGTTCCAGCACCTGACTATTCTTCCAGTAAGGAAATTCTTCCTGGTATCTCTTCTAAACCTCCCCTGGTGCAACTCCAGGACATTTCCTCTAGTCCTGTCATTANTCCTTTTCCACTGGGCAGCTTTCCAGACACTTCTCAGTGACTAGGGTTGTTGTGACTGAAATGCAGGACCTGGCACTTGGCCTTGTTGAACCTCATACAATTGGCCTTGGCCCATCAATCCCTCTGCAGAGCCTTCCTACTCTGAAGCAGATCCACACTCCACCCAATTTGGTGTCATCTGCACATTTGTTGAGGGTGTACTCAACCCCCTCATCTAGATCATTGACAAAGATAGCCCCAGCACTGAGCCCTGGGGGACACCACTAATGACTGGCTGCCAACTGCATTTAATTCCATTTACAACAACAAGCTATGGGCCTGGGTAGCCAGCCAGCTTTTCACCCAGCAAAGAGCTTTACTAAAGTCCAGGTAGATAATGTCCTTAGCCTTTCCCTCATCCAGTAGGCAGGTCATCGGGTCATAGAATGAGATTGCCTTGCTCAGACAGGACCTTTATCTATATTCCTGTTACATATTTTCCTGTTACACTATATATATAATAAAAGCAGCAAGATATTGTAATATATATCTGATTATATGAACTACAGTGCTAGCTAGTTTGTGGTTTGGGATTTGGTGGGCTTTTTCTGTAAGGTCAGACAGTAGACCTGATAAATCTGAACCAAAACCAAATGCATAAAAAAACCAACCCCAAACATTATGCTTTTTCACACTGACTCTTCTCTTTTGTCTGCATTTGCCAATTTTTTTATGCAAAAGCCAATCATGGGCACTTAGAAGAAAAGCAAAGGAAATTTAGAGATACCATCCTCAGAGAGGAGGAGGAATTTCTTACATTTCCCATTACTGTGTTTACCAGTGATTAGGATGCTTGTTGAGGTAATAGGAGATTTAGAATGGATTTTCCTTTGGTGTCAGAGGAAATGTGAGCAACTTCATGGAAAAGGTGTACTTTATATACAGCATAGGTATAGATGTCATAATCTGCTACATATGCTGTGGTTAAGGAAGCATTTTTTCCTGATTCTCTTTTTTTTTTTCTCTCCCAGATGGCCTGCTTGAGTAGGAATCTTATGTGATGGTGTTGAAAAGCTTGGTGACTGAGTCAGGGACCAAACTCATCTCTTTATTCATTTATTTAGATAAGCAGTCAAACTGCAAGACTGTCCTTCTATATGCCACTGTTTGGCTACTCCTCCCCAAATGGAGTCAAGTCCCTGTTATCTGGCCTCCACATTTCTCTCTGTTCCCCATTCCTTTCCTAGATTTTTGCGACTACTCCCAAGCAGTAAATATACAAGATGATTGCAAAAGTTATCACACTGTTAAATGATAAGGTTGCTGGAGAAGTATTTGTTCAAACGGCTTTGGCTTGAAGTCTAGCTTATGCAAGGCTGATTACTTGGACAGTATTATTGGCCCCTTGGGGTTTGAATATATTTGCACGTTTAGATATTTTCTGCTGCAATGAAGTTTTTTGCATTACACTTGACTTTCACAGTAAGTAGGCACTTACATAAACAAGGAGGTAATAACTAGCTTCTTCTTAGTATGATCTTAAACTAGCTTAAAATGCATTAGTTGAAAAAAAAATAGATAATTTGCTGCCTGTGCTTGTGAGAAAGGCCTTGAGCATTTTTGTTGCCTGTGATTTCTAGCTTTATCATTGTCACCCTTCTACAATGTCTGTTGTGTCAACAAAAATAATCTAATTTATGAAATGCAAAGTTATGCATCTGCTGACACCACTTTAAATATAAAAAACCTGTGCAAAAAGAACTTTAGAAGCAGAGAGAATTTCTTTCTTGTGTTCAGATATATGGCTCTGATACATGCAGACATCTGTGGAGTTTTAATGACATTTTTAAGTCTAATTGTTTAGTGTGTTTTTTCCCCTGTGTTTAAGCTTTTGCTTGCTCTGTGAGTTCTTCAGATGCTGTTTGATGAAAGATGTAAGCACACAACCCTGAAATGTTTTAGGAGAAGCCTTAGATGTCTGTGAATGTCAGTGTAAGCCTGCATAAGAGAAGAACACAGGAATTTTGGACATACGAGTGGTGGGAAAATGAGAAACTAGAAACTGAATTACATCAATCTCTTTTTGGCTTTGATAAATCAAAGTTAAGCAATTTTGGTTTAAGACAGATTAAGGAGCCATAAGCAATTTGTGCAAATGTGTCTTCCATGCCTTTTAAACTACTTCGAGGTTTTTTTACAAACTTCACTGCAATAAATGTATGCATATAAATAAAAGATAGTGTGCAGACTTATGCTTAACAGAGTGCTTGTAACTTTAAATTCCTACAAATCTGAAGATTAAATCTCTTTTGCATGTGATACTGTGCAGCCAGTCTCTTGAGAGTCCTTTGGCTTTGTGAAGTGAAAGTATGGAAAGCTGAGGCACAAAGATGTACAGAAGAAAACTGGTTTTTGTCACGAGTGAACTTCTCTTTTACGCTGCAGACTCTGCAATGTGCTATACGTGGAATGCCTTAAGGATCACCTCTGTAAAGATAGTGGTGGTATGCTGTCAGCTCCCTGCAGTGTTGTGGGGCAAGGATCTCTGCATTTCGTGGGCAGGATTGTCTTTAACAGTGATATAAAATTATAGATCTTCCTAGAGTTTTTCCTTACGACTTCTTTTCCCCTCTCTTGTGACTCTTGTAAAATCATTGCCCTTTCCTTCTTATTTACTGGTGGCATGTGCTTTAAAAACACTTTTGAAACACTTTATATATGATTGGGGCAGATTCCACAGCTTGCTAGAAACTGTTTAATACCTCAGTGAAATACTAGATATGTGAGGAAGCAGCACTCTTCTCCTCAACCCCAGATACCTTTCTTCCTTTCCTTTTTCTTCTTAGCTTTGAAGTAGGATTAAGAAACATTTATTTATTGCAGGTTGCTATCTGCTCAGTTTGGTATTCTTTATCTTCTGAAGCAACTGTGGCTTCAGGATACTCTTGTGTTGGATACTCTGAGCAACAGTATTTGATGCTCTGAGTTGGGGGCTAGGCATTTAGTCATCACTGGTATTTTAATATAAATTCTATGTATTGCTTTAATTCCCATTGTTAATTACATAGGAGTTCTCTACACACCGAGAGGCTAAACCTGCTCTGCTTTCCCTGTGGGCAGAGGCTGCTGCCACTCGAGTGGTGACCTTGCCTCAGCGAGGCCCCTTGCTGGGCACTAACCCACACAGTGGATAGAAGGAGACCAAAATCAATTTAAAAAAATTTTAGAGCCTTGAGACAGCTNGGTTAGAATTGTGCCAAACTGGTAAAATCTGCTTAGGGCTAATTATAAACAAGGTTTAAAAGTAAGCTAATGAGGGTCCTGCCAGATGGGACCTACCTTTGCATTTCTCCCTGGCAGTTGTGGATGTCAGGCAAAGAAATCCCCATCTCTAGTCTGTCCATTTGATAGATGCTCTGTTGTAAGAGTTCTGGAAAGAAAATGAAAAGCACAAAAAAAGCCCCAAACACATGCAGTGAAAGGGAGCGGCTCTAAGAGGCACGTTGGACTGGCTGCTGCCATTCCTTCCTGATGGGCAGTGGATGTGAGGCTGGCCATGCTTGGGGTGCTCAAAGACTATGAATCGTGATCCCACCAGAGTGGGGATAGGTGGGAGAAGAGAGGTGTTTAACTTATTTATTTCCAAGTCTCTTCATTATAGGTTGAGAATTGTGTTTTGAGGGAGATTTTGGTCCCAAACTGTAGGTACTTTTTTAAATACCTTTCCCTTGTTCCCTTTCCACTTACTGCAAACCAGCTCAGAGTAACTCCATTATGTGCAGTGGAGTTAATTAATTCCATCCCGTGCAGTGGAACTAAAGAAGTGGAGAAAATACTGGACAAGCAAAATGGGGTCAAGAGAGACTTTATGACAGCAGAGCAAATGGTTTATTCTTAAAGCTGGTGGTTCTAGTGCGAGATTACAAATTACAATTTGTTTTACCTTTGAAAAAGAGTCTGATAAAAACATATGTGAGGAATTATTGTGTGACACTTGAAATATTTGCATGCCAAAAGAGAAAAAAAAGTATTCTTGTTACTAGAGATTCAGAGTACCTTTCTTTTCCTAGTTCCAGGGTTTTCACTTTGAAGTTGCCTAAAAGAAAGGGAGAAAAATTAGAAGAGTTCTTTTTCATCTCCTTTCCTACCCTTTTCCTGTAACAATCACAGAATGTTTGTGATTAGAAGGGACCTTGGAAGATCATCTAATCCAACACCCCTGCCAGAGCAGGATCACTTAGACAATCTGCTACTTTTAAGGTTTATTTTTGTGACTCATTAGAGAAACACAAATACTTCATTTTAAAGGTGTAAATGATATTTTAGTAAATGGATATAGAGAAGTTTGCTGCCCTAAGGTTCCCCCCCTGCCCCCCACCCCTTAAAAACCCCAAAGAAACAAACAAAACAGAACATTGATCAGCATCTTCTTTTCATCTAGAATTATCCAAGAGACTTCTTTGCCTGCAGCCAGCTGGAAAATCTATAACTAAGCTGTATAATTGTCAGAGGATAATATGGCAAAGGGGACACAAAAGAACATCTGCATGGCTGCCCCTTTTACATATAGCTTGTCTGGTCAAGCCTGGCAGGAGCTTTGCTCCACTGGAGCTTGCAAATCCATGCTACCCAAAGCCTGCAGAAACTGTGTTTTGTTTGATGTGCCCTTTAGTGAGTCAAAGAGTTGAATTACCTCATGTCCCTCCCTTAAAGGAGGAAGTACTGTTTTTCTAACCTTAAATCTGCTAGGATTTAACTGCAGGTCACAGATTAATGGGTTGAGGGAAAGGCATGCAGTGTATTCTGCTTGAAGGAAGGTACACCTACCTCTCTCTTGTGAACAATAGTAAGTCCAAAAGGAATACATGAGGTGCTGCATGTATGGCACAGAAGGAAAAGTTCTACATTAAAATAAATAAATAAATAAAATCATCAAGCAATTTTGGCTTTAGCTAATGTGAATTTTAATAGATGAATATTTTCAACAGTGGCAGACTGGAAGGAAATGATGATTGAGAAGAGTCAAAGAAGGGCATTCCTGGATAATTACTGTAGAATTTAAAACATATGTTCCATTCTTTCAGTACAGGGTTTCTCAAGCTCTTCATGGTATATGCAAAAGTTACAGCTGAGAGTCACAGCCAGGAATGAAGCAAAATACAGGACATATTGACAGTAATATGTGGTCTTCACTCTATCAGGTCCACAAGGTCTTGGTCAAAAATAAAGATACCCTGGTGACCATGCTTGTTCATCAAACCAGGAATAATTTCCAGATCAGGTGCACAAAAGAAAGGAGGCATGTCAATTCTAAACTAAGACATGAGAATAATGAGTGTGAGAGAGTGAAGCAAGTGTAGGAGTTGGTTCTTGCTGTTTCCTGACCATAAATGGAGAGAATACTCAGATATTCTCTACTGTGACTTTGGGAGGTATTCCCTTTATAAAAATCTTGATGATAACAGTATTTAGAAAAAAATTTCAACTGATTAACAAGTTTCCACCAGAAATCTGTCTCTATGCTAAAGTTGCAGTACCTGAGCAATTACAAAGACAAATAAAAATGTAATTTTAAACTGTATGAGGTTTTAGCTTGGGTTTGTTGGTTCTGTGTTTCTTTGTGTAGCTTTGCAACAATTTTTATTTCAGCTTTCTGCAAATACATAGATGTGTCACGTTAAAGAGTGGATGTAGCTTGGGGTTTTTTTTATATGCTCTTAGTGAAAATGAAACAGAAGGAAAAAAAAATCTGATTTCTGAAAAGAATACAGTACACGTATTCACTACTCAGTTCATGGTTTAAAAACATCTGTTGAATAAAGAATTTATTTCAGCAGTATATTTGCTCTCTCTACCTCGCAAGGTTCTCTTGAGAGAGTGACTAGATTACCTGTATCTTTAATATCTGATTGGCTTTTCATTGCTGCTCTTCTAGCAGATGATGAGTTCAATTGCTTCTCCAATTCTTCGGTGCAAACCTGCATAAAAAAGAGTATTTTGTAAGACTGTTGTGTTGTCAAATGTCAGTTGAATTTTTAAGTTCTCTGAAGGGGAAGGTGGGCTATAGTACAGAGGCACGTGTGGTTGAATGCTGCCCTTTAGCTTTCATTCATTTGTGTATGAGGAAAAGAGAAAACTAAGCCCTAGAAATTTATTTGCTGCATTTGGGGGTGTATGTTTTTACTCTTGGAGATGTGTGCTTCTTGCTCTTTAAGCGAGCTGGACTAATCTTATTAGTGAAAACAGACAAAGGGTTTATATTATGCTCTTATTTACTGTGTAAGTTATTTAGGAGCCCTTTTCCATCAGTGTTCTGGAAGGTGTCTATTTTACTTGGAGATGAAGCTGGGAAAGCTTTGTGGAAAACAAGCAAATATGTTGGTCTTCTGACCTAATCTTTGGTTAGGTGTAGTACCTACTGCATAGGAGCCCCAGGAAAAGACTCTTGTGAACCTGCCTGCAAAGAGAGGGCAAAAGACCAGGCAGGATATTTTACCCTTGGACTACATGGCAAGAAGACAGTAGGGTATTTTGCCGATTGAGAACTCTCTCCTGGCCTCTCTAGGCTGGATTCTATCATTCTGTATTGTATTTTGAACAGACAGCTGCTTTTTAATCATTCTTGTTGCTGTAGCCCCAGACAGTGTGGGCAGCCTTGGCCCAGGTGAAAGGTAGGTGTCCTGTCTCTTCTTGAGCCTACCAGTGCTCACTGTGCCAAGGTTTGCAAGGACTAAGGGCCCTGGGCTTCCTGCTGCTGCTACTGCCCCTTGATGGAGAGTTGCTTTTACTTTTTTTTCCTGTGGAACTATTTTGGTGGTATGTGTAATTTCTTCAAATGACCAAGAACAGACCTAGCAGAGGAAAATTTTCTTGCGATTAAGACACTTCAGTACAGGACACTTCCATTTTCTAGGACAAGGTCTTGTAGAATAGAATCATAGTGTAGTTTTGGCCGGAATAGACCTTCAAGATCATCAAGTCCAACCCTGTGGTTGAATGGTGTCCATGCTAGTGTGTGACATGGTGCATGGGGGTGTTTCTTTGTCTCATCTTGCTGGTATTGCAGTCAATGTGTTTGTAAGTTAGTGCTGAGGAACTTAAACTGATGATAATGTGTCTGGTCCAGGGGAAAGAAAAAAAAAAAAGAAAAAGAAAAAAAAGGCACTTTCATAACTACAGCTGTTAGTCTGGTTGTTTTAGGCTTTATTTTGAGTAACTTTTAAATTTTCTCTCCAAGTTTCATACAAGAGAAGTGTAGTTGTGATTTTCTTCCAGTATGAAGAGAAAGGGAGTAGGAGACCCTCATCAGAAATATTGTCACTAAATACGTTATTAAAGAAAAATAAAAGAAAGGAACCCCATGAATGTGTCCAGATTAGCTTCCCCTACTGTGATACACAGCTTTTCATACTGTTTCTTTGGCACTGTCTTTTATGTGCTAAGGGTAAAATGCTTGCCAGTATAGCTGTCATCAGCACTGTCTAGCAAAAGCACTTCATACCTGGTGAAACCACTACTATTAAAGTAATTTACATTGGTTTGTTGAACAAAAGCAGTTAATGTAAGCTCAGTTAGGTTGCTGTAAGTGCATCTAAACAAGAGCTGTTGATGATGTAGGCAGGAATATTGTAAAATATTGTATCTCTAACCAGCACAGCTATATAGACAGGAATCTTCCAAAGCTGACCTGAACTGAAAGAATCCCCTATAAGCAGATGTCTGTATATGTATTTGTTTATCTATATCTATATGTGTGTTTGTGTACAGTATATATATAAACTTTATCAGGGAAACAAGGATTCCTAAGCTGCTGCTTTTCTGATATGAAAAATGTGATTTATTTATTTCTCTTACTTTTTTTTTTTTTTAAAAGGTCAGAAAGACACTTTGCAGTCCGTTTACCTGACTTAGCTTAATCTTATCCCATAGTTAAACATTGGGCATCCCTCTACTAATCAAGAGAAAGCAAGTTCTGAGAGTAGGTCACATATCATTCATCTTTGGAAGGCTAGCTATACCTTTGAAAGTGTTTGTCTCCCTGTCAGCTTATAGAAAGAGCCTACATAACCTTTTAATGACTGATATCAGGTGTGATGTACTTCCTTCAAACTAACTTAGTTAACTGGTTGTTGAACTGGAGGGGGTCCCACCAGCAGGCTGCAGTGGTTAAAAGCCAGGCTGGGTTCCTATGAGCTAGCTGCTCCTCAGCCACTGGGAGTGGAGTGGCTGCTCTGTGTGTGCTCTGAGTTTCCTGTGCTCCACTGCCATGGGTGGTGTTGACCTCTCTCGAAAGTGGGTTGTCACCCTGTCCCCTGTTCTTCAAAATCCAGTGCTTGTTCAAATGCCTGCTGCTTTTGTTTGCTGCTCTTTCACCATTATGCAGGAAGGAGCCGTCTGCAAGCCTCTATTTGTTCCTCTGAAAGAACCAAGCAGTCTACAGCTTTTCTGTCACTGCGACCAGCTTCCTTCTGAAGTCACTGAAAATCTGCTTATTCCTGAAACTCCTGTAGCACTCGTAGTAGATCCAGCAGCCAGCTGAAAGCTATCTGTGAGCTTTAGGTCACACTGGGTCTTTCTATTAACTAGCAAAAAACCCCATATTGAGTGTTTGGTCTCTGTTTCATTTACTAGTTTTGAAGTCTGTGGTGCTTTGTACTTTCTCACACAGTATGACAGTCACTCGTGAATGATTTCTATATCATCCTCTGCCAGAAACCACGCAGCACCTTGTTCTGTGAGCTTAAAAGCCTTTGCAGCAAGATTCTTTACATTTCTTCGTGCTGTACCTGTGAACACTGTGAATTTAGGAATAGTTTGTTAAGAGGCCAGGGCACATGCTAACTCGACAGCAGTTGAGTTCAAAAGCACAGTGTTTGTTACCACAAGCACTGAAAGGAATTGTGTGGCTCTGCGTCCTCACGGGATTTTGTGTTTGTTGATTCTTTTCAGATTTCACAAATACCCGCTAACTTTCCCCACTATATTAACTTTAGAGTTCTGGAATGATGTTGCTTTGTTTTGCTTGTTTCTTGATAGAAAATCTATGGCTTGTAGAATGAAAGGAACAACAACTGATGAACAGAAAATTTATGAACAGGAAATCACTTCAAGCTGTTTAAATCAATTGATGATGAAATTATCTGTGAATGTGTATTTTCACTATTTGACCAGTTTTATATATGGCTCAATAATATTAATCACAGAAAATCTCTTCTGTTCCCCCTTGTCGACTGATAAATAGATTACTAGGGAATAATTTTTCGTCATTCAGACAGATCTATATTGCATGGGGTGTCTGGATTCTGCTGTTAACAAATAGTTCATTTTGTAACTTTGCATCCAGTGTACATGTGTTTCAGTGAAGTTTGCAAGAGTGGGATGGGGGTAGTGTGTGTGTGTGTGTGTGTTTGTGTGTGTGTGTGTGTGTCCCTTTGGTTGGTGGTTTTGTTTTTTTTTTTTTTTTTTACAGAATCACGGAATGGTAGGAGTTGGAAGGGGCCTCTGGAGATCATCGAGTCCAACCCCCCTGCTAAAGCAGGTTCACCTAGAGCAGGTTACACAGGATTGCACCCAGGTGGATTTTGAAATTATCCAGAGACAGAGACTCCAGAACCTCTCTGGGCAGTCTGTGCCAGGCCTCTGTCACCCTTGCAGGAAAATAAGTTTTTCTTTGTTTCCTTACATAAGGAACTTCTGTGTTGTAGTTTGTACCTTTTTTCCTGTCTTTGGGGACCACTAATAAGAGACTGGCCCCATCCTCTTGACACCCAACCTTTAGACAGTTATTAGCATTGATAAGTGTCAAATTCCTGTGAATGGCTGTTCAGCTATAACTGTTGGATGTTTGAGGGAGAGGGTTTTTTAGAGGGCAGGTGTTTGTCGTACAGACTGCATATGATATGAAGGATACTGTGTATTCCCTCACAAAGTGGCAGTTTACCTTACTATATGCAAGGGCAAAAGAAGAGCCATATTTCTGGTTGTTAATTATCCTTAAAAAGTCTGTATCCTTTATCCAAGAAGAATGAATTGACCATAAAACCCCACAAAAGTAAAACTTAAGTTCATGTCACCAGAATTTCAAGTTAAATTTTATAAAAGAAACAGCCATCATGCGTTATATATCTACAGACACTGCACATTTTTCTCCCAGTGTACTTGAGAACTGAGACTTCTCTAGATGGCAGTTATGGAAAATCTGAAGTGCCTGGAATGTGCAAAAATAGAAAGTTCTGAATGCATTTAATAAAAGTTTAATTTGTGAGTTATACCAGCATAGAAATAACTACTGATGGTGAAACTCTAAGGTGTATCAATTCAGACAAAGCTCTATATGTGAACTTTTGAAAGATTTCAGACTTGTGACACAGGCTTTACATCACTTTCATTCGTTCTTACTTACCCTGTTCTTCCATGATTTTAAATGCTGCGATTAACCTGCTTGTTTACAGCAAATGTCAACACACCACCTTTCCTGTGAGTGTTTTATACAGCTTATCTTCTATACCAGTATGCTTTGGAGACCATAATGTGGTAGACTTTGTCAAGGGTGTCGTGTACAGATCTCATGTCTTTCTCTGATTCAATTTCTGTATTTCTGAGATGGTTCTTCCCAGACTTTAATTTTTCTGTGTGGGAGTTTTATCAAAGGGATTTTCAGACCTGCCAGGACTCAGTATGAACTTCCTGGAGGTTTTGGCTTGTCGTTCTGTCACAGTAGGGAAACCGTATCAATCACTAATCAAGTCTTGATGATCACTGTGGGGCTCTTACAGGTTTGAAAAGCTTAAACAAAAACCATTAATATAAACAACACTCCATGGTTTATGTGGTTCCCTATTGACCACTGTATATAGACAAGAAGGACCAAACCTTAATGAGGAAAGAGTAGCAAGCAAGTACTGAAGAGTAAAATGAGGGATTACTATTACCTCAGTATTCTGAAGATAAGTAGCAAGGAAAATGAACTGGGTGAAAAAAACCCAGAATTTTGTCATGTGTGCATTGTACTGACATAATTAAAATATGCATTTTTGCAGATTATTTTTTTCTGGGATAATGCAGTGCTCTTTTATAGTTGTAGGGGATTTTTTTTTTTGTTTAATGTTATTTACTTTTAAAGGTTTCTGCAAGGGATAGGATTGTGAATAGATTCTTTGTAAGTAACAACCAAAGGCACTATTATTTCTGAGATCAACAGGAAACATTCTCTTGTTATTTCTTCAAGTTGTGATTGAAGAGTCATAGGCAGAGCTGCTGTTTGCTAAAAGGGCATTGTATTATCTCTGGTGACAGCAGCAGATCACCTTTTTTAAGAGAGGCAATTTCTCCTATTGGACCTGATTTTGATGTTTGCTCTGGTGTAAATTGGGAGTAACACACAGAAGCTTGTCCATTTGCACTGAATATGAAAGTAGAACAAGTGAGGTAAGAAGTGTGCTGCATCTGAGAAAGTAATTCTCTGCCTTCTGGTACTACTTATTTCTTGTCACTTTTCATTGTAATTGGTCAAGACAAGTGTTGGGACAGTAGAGTTTGACCTGTTCAAAGTCATATAATCAGAAAAATCTGGGTTGGAAGGGACTTATAGAGGTCACCTAATCCAACCTGAGAGCAGGGCCATCCTCATCTAGAGCAGGGTGCTCAGAGTTCTGTCAGCCCCAGCTTCAATGTCTCCAGGGATGGGGCCTCAACCACCTCCCTGGGAAACCTGTTCCAGTGCTCCACCACTCTCATGGTAAAGAACTTCTTCCTTATTTCTAATC
>VWZY01007928.1:197083-213172 GCA_013399075.1 Chloroceryle aenea
CCCAGGCCTTTTCCTGACCTCTATTAGGTCCATGTCCTCCCTATGCTGAGGGCTCCAGAGATGGAAAAAAAAAGGGGCAAATGCACTGTAAGAGTAAGGAGGAGAAAGAAGGCAGAGAATCCTGTATCATTCATGAGGAAATGCAAGGCAGGGAAATTCACAGAATAAAAAATAAATAAACATTTAAAAAAGCTAGAATACATTCTTGATGCATCATGTCAAGGGAAAAATAACTAATAAAAAGTCACTTTCACACGGCTTCAAGATGGAGTTAGGAATGAATGGTACAAAAGAATTAAAGCTATTTAGGTAAAAAGTACATCTTGATTTAAAAAGCAAACCAATCACCAAACAATAAACCAGCACTGGGAAACTGGCAAGGTAGAAGGACAGCTTTGAGATGTACTTGAACTTTTCTAATATTTTTGGAGTATTACTTGATTATTTACCCTATCTTTGTTTATTGATGAAAAAATCTCTCAAGCAAAAGCATGAGAATTATTTAGAATGACTTCTAAAGGTCTGATACAATCAGCAACCCTGTAACTACCTTTATGATTGTTCAGATTGTCTACTCTTGTTGTGTTGAAAATTTGTCTCTTTACAGTTAAGTTTTTCTGATCTGACTTTTATTTCCTTGCTATCCTAGCTTATGGGCTTACTGACAATGATGGTTGAGGATCCACACATTTAGTGGATAGTTTGCAGCACGTTACTGGCTTGAAGGAAGATTTTCCTGGGGTAATACGGAGTCAAAGGAGTCAAAGCAAATCCTTCCAATAGCATTTTTGACAGAGTGAAGTCTAAGCTCTTTTTATTCTGTCCATATTTCTGAATCTGTTTTTGCTGTCTGGAGGGAACTCTCATAACTAAATACAGTCCAAATAATTCTTCTAGCTCCATTACAAGATATTTTTTTCGGTGTGTGATGGATCTAGACTGCTCAAGCATTTTTATCCAAAATCCTCTCTGTTCCAAGGACAGTTGTTTTGAATATAAGCTGCCTGCTGGTCTTCCTCTTTTGGAATGGAGAATCATCTTTATGCTTATGGACTGGATCTAAGTTGGTTTGCAAGTTTTTCTTTTTCTCGTTCTTTAAGGCCTGACTAGACCTGTTGTTAAATTCTGCAATCTTTTCTGCTTTGATCATTCACAAGGGAAGCCCTTGGGCAAGAAAGAAAATTATAAAGCTGGATGTTTATGGCATAATTGAAGCCTGGACTTCTGAGCAGTGTTTCTTTACAGATGGTGCCCTTAGAGAGATTTTCACATGTACAGGTGCATGCATCTGTGAATGCATTTGAGAACCACTAGGTCATACAAGAACTACAAAGTACATTGTGAAATATCAGAAATTATTTTAAAATGCTATGAAGCTATTTTTTTCAGATATTGCTGGCAATACAGGAGACTACCATACAGGAGAAGTGAACTTTGATATATGAGAACGTGCAGATTGATGTTGATATAAGGGTTTACAGATTTATGTATACGTTAAGAATTCTATAAATATTATCCACATCTCTCAACTAAATAAGATATACTTCTCCAACTAAATACTGCAATATTAAGATAAATACTTCTTTCCTTCTTATTTACAGTAAAGTGGAATAAGCTGGTCTCTAAGATCATTGCCCACAGTGTTTCCTAAAATGCATGGCATAGATATTAAAATTAATAGAATTCTGAAATCTTTTGAAATCACTCCTGGTCATAGGTATTTTACCATAGTAAACTGTTAAGAACTTGGGGAACTGAAACTTTCTCAAAAGCAGACATGATTTTTGAAATGGTACTGAGTTTTATGTCCAAGTGCTTTTAAAAAAGTGTGGTGGGAGGTAGGGGTGGGCTTTCTGTTTGAAGTATCCATTAGGCCTGGATGTTCTGAAGTCCCTCTCATGTTACCTGTCTGTGTGAAGCACTGTTGACAAGTTGTGAAAGATTCCCTCTCAGGTACAGAGCAATATATGCCTGGATGCTCTACTGGCAAGGATTTGTGGGTTGGTGTGGTTTGTTTTTTATTTATTTTATTTTAATTTTTTTAATGGATAGTTTTCACTTTAAGCATATATTTTTCTCCTTCTAATTCAGTGCCTGGCGCTTTTTTAGCAACTGGAGAGAAATGTTAAAAATGTAGTAGTAGTAGTTCTTTAATCAAACCATCCTGCTGACTCCCAGGTATTCAGTACTGGTACAGTGTTTAAGGTGTCTGAAGAGGTATAGAGACAGGATGAGAGTTGGAGACAAATCTAAATGCTTGCCCTCAGACTAATGGTCCCAAAACACAATGCTGGACTTCGTAACAATATGCTTCCTACAGTAATGAATAGGTTTGACTTTATGAAAAATACCTCAATTCAGAAAACAATTTAAACCAATGATGGAATAGCCCTTATTCACTGTAGTCTGCTAGCTAAGAAAGCAAGAAGACAGGAGCATAATATAAAGTTCTATTTGCTGACAACTAAATCAAAAAATGTCATCCCTCTGGGCACACAAATACACAGTTTGGAGGAAAATATACAGGTGAGGACTGTACACTGTATCCTGTTCCTTCCCACAAAGGGAGCTGAGTGTATTTAAGGGCCTCATCTTTGTGAGTTAGTAGTGTTGTGGGCAGAAATGGTGAAATGATGCAAAGCACTGTTTATGATCTCCGTCTCCATTTCAAATGGTGGTTAGTTTCTGTGGCCGTGATGGCTTATTCAGACAGCATTTCTGCTATCTTAGCGGCACAGATGGGTGTAGTGATTCTTTCTGAGCAAATATTCATTGCTCCCCATTAGCAAAATGCTGCTGTTTGTGATAACTGGGAAGGAGGAGAAATATCCCAAACTCCCCCGAGACCGTGTCAGATACTTGCGATAAACTGTGTGGGTTTTAGTTGTCTGTTGAGGACTCTCTAAGGAGGCCTTGTTATAAGTAATCTCTGGAGATTTAAATATGAGAATAATCTTTGGAGAACAGCACAGAAACCTCCAGATCTGAAATCAGGAGTGTCTGGGCCAGACAGCCGAGGTTAGTGGATCGCACAGAAGTGTGTCGATGATGATTACACATGTGGTGAGCATAATGACCCTGGGGGTGCAAAGGCAGGCTGTAGGCCGCAAGGCGCACACACACAGGATATTGATACCAAGCTGATTAGGATTTCATATACAGTTATTTTTCAGATAACCCTGTCTGCAACTGGAATGCTTGCTTTTTGTGATCATTCGTACCAGATACACATGTAAGATGTGAAGTTAAAAGCATAGATATTACTCATTTCCTAAAAATAAAAAATATATGCATGTGGGGATGGAAACTGTATCTGTAATACCTGGAAATTATATGGAAGATGAAAAATAATGTAATAAATCAGCCCTATGAGATCCTTATATTTTCTGAGGATAATGAATGGAAATAAATATGAAATTATACTATAGTTAGTACAGCACAAATGGTCAACGATGAGAAGTGCAAATAATTTATTCCCTTTAGTCCTTCTCCCAGTTTACTATTTTCCTTAGAACTACATACTGGAATAATGGAGAAATGAGGTGACAAATTTGTTTTCTGATGAAAGTTTCTTTTTCATTTTCTGGTTTTATTATTTGGGTTTTTTTATGGTAACCAAGATTTCTATGAGAGTGTTGTTTTTCCTCGTCTTTAGTTGGTGCTGAAGATAACAAGCATTTCAGAAAACAGTTTTAATTCAAAATGAAACTCTTGTCTCTGAAAGCATTAGCTCGAGAGAGAACAAATTTAGTCAAAATAATGTGACACTTCCTATTTCTCCCTTCTTGCTAAAACCTAAATTGAGAATCTACCTTCTCAGTGACCTCTCACTTCTTAAAGGCTTGCAGTTCCCTGCTTAACTATTCCACATTACAAGTTATGGCTGAAATTGTTACTTTTCTAGTAAAGCATTCTTGAAAACTAAGTGTCTTGCCTGACTGTTATATCCAGGGAAGCATGAAAATTGTAATAATAAAAAGATTTGCTTTGAATTCTTTACATTTACACTTTCAAATTCCAATTACAAAAATGGACACTGCTAAAATGTAAACAAATACCAAGTTATCTGCTGTGTCTTGTCCAACTTTAGTGACAAATGACATTTTAAAAAATAATTTTACTACCCTCAGAAGCTTTACTCAGTGTGAAAGAGTAAATGCTGAGTAAGTGCTTGTGATGTGAAGGGTTAGATGTGCTTCTAAAAAAGCTTGCCTCTGTTTCTTCAGTTGCTCAGCCACATCTGTCTTGACAGAACTGAAGTAGCAACCATAGGACAGAGAAGAACGTGATTTGATAAACTTGAAGGGTGGCAGATTGGCAGTATGACTTCAACAAAACTTGGAATTTTTTCTGTCTGTCTCTTCTTCAGTTGTAGTTATGTGTAACTTAATGGAGGTTATTGGATATTTTTTATTGAATCTTGACATTTGGGTTGGCTTGGATCTCTGAGTTTGATAGTTTTTTTTTTCCTTCTGTCCTTACCAATGCTGAGGTGACCAAGACCCAATTTCTGTAATTGGCAGTCCTTCTCAAACAGATCGCCGATGCACCCACCAGAAGCCCTCTCTAGTTTAGTGGCATATGCAACATATTTTGTGCCTGCAGGATTCCTGTTGTTTGCTTTTTTAATGCATGCAAAACCATTATGTGGGCACACTTGTCACCTTCTGGTGTTCACAGACTGTACCCAGGATGACAGCAACATTCCACCTGTCAGAAGAACTGCATTTGCTGTTCACAAGAAGTTTTATTGTAGGTTGTCTTTTTTTGTTTTTATCAGAAGGACCTATCAGGACATAATTATTTTGAGCAAGAACAGGGGAAACATGGAATTACTGTGAAACAACATCCTTTTATTCCACTATTGCTGGGAATGCTGGAATGAATTTCAGCCTTGGTGAACATGTTCAAAAACTAATACCAACAACTAACGATAAGTAAAAGATGAGAATAGACTACTAATAACAAAGACAAGGAGCCAAGTTTAGGCATAGTTATGTAACTCACAGGAATGCATCGAGACACTTTTAGAGCAGAAACTACAATTCAGCATGATGTTGCAGGGAAATAAAAATCTTATAGTGGTGTAAGTAATGGATTTTTTTCAGTCCAGTGGCCAAACTTTTAAGTGCTGTGTGTGTATGTGGGAAGGCTCACGCTGACTAAACGTGCAAGGTTCTGAGATTTCTTTAGTAACTCAAAGATCTGAAGGATGTTGTTCTCTTCGGTTACGAAATGCTATGGCTGCAGAAAACACTTGCTATAAAACTCAAATAATTATCTTTTGAGGTTATTTAAACCTTTACAAATGAGGTTAACTTCAAAAATGGATCTGCTATTCTATTTTTAAATGTCAGAATGTTTCCATTTGCCCCCCTTCCTTCCTGCTTGAAAATAGTTATCATATCTGGTCAAATTTGTGGATTCTTGTTTGGCGATGCATTAGAGGGCAGAGAAAGGAAAAAGAACCTCTGGTTTTGTGTAAATTTGATGAATGAGTACCTCATCGTATTTATATGCAATTGCTTTTGTGTATACTCCATTTTCTTTCCCAGAAAATTCGTTAATGCATTGCAATTAACTCATCAAACCCTTTTCTGTCAAGAAATTTTTCTTAAATTAATTTCAGAAAAGACTTGTGATGGTTATGTAGAACTTGTAATAGTTTGGATTTTCCATTTGAAACATCTACAACTCCTCTCTCAGACTGCATTTTTCAGTCAGCATGAAACAGGTTTACGAGTAGGAATTTGCTTTCTCTTTCTTTAAGCATGTCTTTTCATGGGCAAAACTACTGCGTGTGTAATTATGTGCATGCACATAAAGAGGAATTGTTCTGTAATATGACTTTTCTGAAATATGACAGCCCTAAAATTTGAGGAACAACATATGCCTCATTGCCCGTGCAGTTTTTTTTATGTGGGGTAGGCATTTGTGATCATGTAACTAATAAGGTTGACATTAAGATTCCAAAATTAGTTCCTTTCTGTGTAGAACTTTAAAGTTAGAGAGGCTTTTGGAGCCAGCCTAAGCTTCTTGCTCTCCCCAGGCATCCCAAGCTTGTTACAGCTGCTCTGGGATTTCCCGTTTTCTTAGTAGAGAATATGTGTTGCCACTGTGGCAGCAGTGTGAACCTGGGCTAATGATGTCATGTGTTAATTTTCTTGACACACAGAGAAAAGGCAAGCAAGGGAAGTAAAATATTAATAGGTTCAGAAGTTTTGAGGCACCTCTTACTGCGACACCAAAGAGCAATCTGAAACTGCCTTGGGGATGGGGGGGGCTGGGGTGGGGAGGGCAGCGTGATGCTATAGCAGAAAGGGTCATACTTATTAAAGAACTGTTTTCTTTACCATAGAGCCACAGAACTATCAGGATTCTTGTTCCACTATATTTGTCTCAGACTAGGGGACTGCAAGTAATGAGAAGGTGTGATGCAGGAGCTCTGCTGTGGTAATTGTTTTTGTCTCCATTTGCAGTAGAACATAATAACATCTTGCAAGGACAGGAGCTTTCACCTGGGATGTTTACTTGCTGTACTCTTGTTTCTGTACATTAGCAAAATAGCCTTCTGAAACTATTCTCCCTTACAGTTGTCTTGCTATTTATAATGATTTGTGCCATTTGGCCACATTTTTGCCTTCAGCCCTGATGAAAAAAAATATTAATCTGACCTTCTAGGGGTTGGTTGTCTTTGGTTATGTTTTCAACCTGTTAGAAATGTGTTGGGAGGAGAAAAACATTACATCTGTGTTGTATGCTAGGTTCAGGTCTTGTATTCTATGACGCTTACAAGAGGGACGTAATGTGTTGTTTTTCTGTGTGCAATGAATTTGGAGATGACAGTGTTTTCTTTCATCATGAAATGTGATTCATTAAAATACTTCTCAAAGTTGTTATTTTTCCTTTATCAATGTTGTGGAGGAGCTTACCTCCTAGGTACAATGAAGATAGATCAAACCAGTAAGTACTATAAAAATAAACAGAAATAAATGAGAGGAAAACCCACTTTTTAGGAGCCTGGAATTTCATGTCAAATGGGTTTGACAGGGTGTTGAGCAAACTAAGTTACTACTATGAGATAGAATGAGAATTTAGGATCCCTTTTTTCTTATTCTTAGCTCTGGCTCTAATATAATTTAGTTTCTTAGGCAGCAAAAGAAGTTTGACTCCTTTTTCATCTCAAAGAAAATACTACTAGACAGCAGCAGAAAGAAAAGGAAAGGATTGTTGAGCAATCTCATCTCAGTGTACTGGCTGAGATGAAATACATCATGTGAAGATGTCCTCACAGTATCCTCAGACAACTACTATTTTTTTTAGATGAGGATGAATTGTTGATTTTATTTTACATGATTTCAAAATGTTTTATACACTATGTGTTAAGTGATTGCACTTTAGGTTGATTTGAATTAATGTTATGCAGGATTAATTTTCTCTGTGAAAATAAAGACCAATTTTAAAATTCATCTTGGTATACTTTTCAACTTGGTCTCTACTTAAACCATGTGCTTTGTAAAATAAATCACTTAATTTGGAGAAACATTAACTATCTCCAAAACGCATACCTTACTGTTGTGAACCAATATGCATCACACACTTCTGAGATGAATTTCCACAGAGAATTGGTGTAAATATGCCAACATTTAAAAGTCAAACACAGACAGATCTAGATGAAAGCCAGTCACAGAGGTCCCCATCTAGCAAATATCTATGTACTTAACTTCATGCGTGTGAATATTAACAATGAAGTTAACTGGATTATTTAGGTAAAATTAAGCACATATGCTAAGGCCCATTTGTGTCATTTCCTTCTCACTAAGGACTCGAAGATGAATATTAATAAGGTCTGCAGAAGTCTTGCAAATATGTCTATATATAGGCAGGTGCTTAATTTTGTCAAAGTATTTCTGTCTGTAAAAGATAAACATGCGTAGACAGACTTGGCAGAATCAGCCCATGTGTCTAAGCAGATGTATTTATAGTGTCAAACCACACTGGTTTACTCAGAATAAAGCCATTATTTGAGTGACTTTCCAAGCTGAAAAGACTCTGGGAATTCGGAATAGCAATGAAGTTCCAAGTATTATTAAAAGAAAAATAGTCTTGTACCAACTTCTTATTAATTTTAATTGTATTACACCTCATTTTTAATTCAGATGTGCTAAACGCATCTCAAGCTGTAAATCCATAGGGTGTTTATTTTCACTTATTTTCTCCCATGAAATGTATTATTAACACATCATATTTGAATCTTTGGTTTATTACAGATAAGTCCTTTTTCCACTCAGTGATAACTTCATATTCAAATAGCATATACATTAGCAATAGGATTTAGTTCTCCAGTTTATGTTTGAGAAGCTAATGTTTTTCAAGCCACAATTTAAGGGTGCATATAGCAAGGCAAATTAAAGGTTCCCAAGTGAGTCACGTTGTGTAAATTGTCAGCTTGCATTGAGATGCAAAGGAAAGTTCTAAGCTGCCATAACATAGGTGTTGTGGCTACAGACCAGCAGGGTAGCAAACAAATCAAGTGAAGAAGGAATTTGCCCAGCAGGAATTCCCTACAGAGCAGGTGAAATTGCAAGATGTGTAAATCACTGCAGAGAGAATGGAAAACCAGGTTGTAGTTATGTATCCTCGTAACTTTGCCATCACTCAAGAAAGGAAATTCCATAAGCTTTGTATTTTAGAGGGAAATAGTGGCATTAGGTCCCTGCCCTGAACTGACTGATCTATTACTGTATCTCATCAATAGCAATTCAGCTCCTTTCTGCCAAGGCAGAGAATACTGTGCACATAAAGATCTCACTTTTCTCCAGCAGAGGTGGTAGATACTAGTATTTTACTAAGGATTTCTGTGAAAGTAGCATGTGAATATTGTTACAAAACCAGCTTTCTAGATAAGCACAAATCCCTTTTTCATTAAGACTTCACTACAAGTATTTATTAGGTCCTGGAAGATACTGAGGCAAATCCTACCTCTGTAAGGCATGGTGTGCTTGCAAGAGACTGACGTCATCAACTGAAAATTAGCAGAAAGAAGCTTGTAGTGATTAGAGCATGTTGGCAGTATAGAAATGGGTTCAACTTCTGTAACTTAGAGAATGCTATAGCAAAGTATTCTAAAGTATTCTGGGCTTAGCACTGATGTTGTTAATGTTTGGTGGTAGAGGATTATGGTCCAATTTATAGGCTGGCTAGGAGTTTCAGGGATTTCTAACTGGACCGTCTCAGGTAGAACCTTCCACTCATTTCTCAGCCTTACTTTGTTGAGAGATTCTTGGAAAAACTTGTAAGAGTGCATGGGGGCAAAGCAATACTTTATCTCAAGCTGGTGTAAATTTTCCAGTACCCCGTGACACCACTTTGATTTTGCACCTTCTTATCTGTTTAGACAAGCCTGGCAGAGTGTAAGATCAACTATTGTCGTATCACTTCTCAATCAAAGCAGTTCTTACTACATGCTGTCAGTTGCTTTTAGAAGTGAAAATGATGATGGCCAGCAGCACTTGGAAGCTGATAATTACTTGACATTAGAACTAGCAGAGGAGGGAAGGACGTTCTCCAGGAATATTCATTTTCATTTTAACATGATTCTTTTTTCAACTTTATTCATTCCTCATGGTTCTTACTTTTTATGAACACTTGGGCAGTTGATCCTGAATGACATGGAATCTTAACTGGATGGTTGCTCTGCGTGTTTAGGTTGTTGTCAGAGGGAAATTTTGTTGGCTTTTAAAAAATTTGTTGACGTCTAGAAGTTGCAGTGGCAAGTCATGCACCTTACTTGTTGGCTACTTCGTGAAAAAACAAAACCAACAACCACCAAACCAGAAAATTAAATACTGGGCACCCTTCTACATCCCTGAGTGCCAAAATGCCACTAACTGTGGCCAAAATCAGTTGGTAGGGACAGTTGTATGAAGTGAAAGGCTCATTTATATATTTGGCCCAGTTGGAGAATGGAGGGGAGATGATGCGACTGTGCCCATCTGTTGAAATGAGCACACAAGCTCAGACATCATAGACTTGCAGAAAGCTTCTTTGGAATCAGAGGAGTGTAGCCCATTGTTGCTTTATTCAATATACGTCTGAATTTTTGACTGCCCGTAGATGATCCAATTTTAATCTACACTTGGAGAGGTTGATTTTGTTTTGCCCTTCTGCATAGTATGCATTGGCCCACAAGGGAATATTTGTTTCTTACAGACTTGCTGTAGGTTGAAATGTTTTTCTCTTAGTTTTTTCTCATTGTCTTCCTCTCATTCATGGCTCACCTGAAAAGTTGTAACTCCTCCTAGGGTGAGACAAGGTATGTGTCCTAGCTGAATAAATCCATAAGGAAATTTAGTTTCTCTGGATTAAATATGAGACTAAACAGACTGATTCTGTTCTGTGATGATAGATTTCTGCTGTGGTGGGGGCAAGAAGTGAAGTTTCTTCCCTTACTCTTTGTTGTGTGTGAAATTACTGATTTCTGCCTATTGGGTAGAACTGTGCAATTTCCATCATCCCCTCCCACTTACTTGGTTTTTTTTTATCACATTACTCCAAGTTTAATGTCAGTACTCTCCATTATCTTTCCAGATTGCTTTTAGTTGGATGTTTAGAAGGGAGCGATATTGATAAGTCTGTCAAAAAGCTTGCTTTTGTGCTGATTATATCTTCTCTAGTGATGAGACTATAGTCCAACCTTTATTGAAAAATATTGCCTGGGCTTTTCCATTCAGTGTCTTCATTATTGCTACAGATTTCATACAGCTATTACAGAAACACTGATTTCTATCAGTTCAGTAAGTGTAGCTTCAGCTACAGTGTAGTCTTGCCATCACATTTCAGTTTAATGTGGCCTTCACTAGAACTTTATCAAAGTAAATTCTATGATTTTGGAAATGCTTCCTGATAGGAGTCACCCATACCTGCACACAAATTGCCTATCTCTGTATACTTCATGATTTCATAACACATTAAAATGTCCAACTTTGGCATAATAATATACAGAATTAAAAGAAAACTTCCCTCTGAATTGTGGACTTCAAAGCAAAATGCCATTCGCCATGGGATTAGTTGAATTTCTGCTTTTTTGCATGTTCCTATTCTGATTAACACAAGTGCTCCAACTCAACGTTTCATTTTGCTCATTTCCTATTTCTTTTATGTGGACTACCATATTTGTTTTTACAGAGTTCCAAGTGTATTTTTCAGAATATATTTAAAAACCTTCTTTGGCTCTTTCTGCTGCGTCCTTTCTTGCTTCACTATTGTCTCATCAAAGTCTCTGAAAGCAAATGTATTCACCCTTTGTTGCCAGCAGTCTAGATGTTTGTCAGAGTAAACTCAAGTAAGTGTAAACTGCTTTCTCGGGAGAAAAATTGAATAGAGGTTTGTTTCAGTCAACTCTGCAGTACTTAAATTGCTTAAACACACAGACTTGTAAACATTAAGAGTCTGAGAGCAGTTCCATGGTAGATACTGAATGTGGTATTGAATAGCCATATAGGGATTTAATAGTTATTTCTCATGCAAGGGAGGCAAGAGGCAGTAGGAAGATGAGTGTCCAATGAGAAACACACTACCCTTGGCATAAACCTGAAGAATTCATTTCCTTATGCTATATTTTTTTCCTTAGAAACATGAGAAAGGGATAGAATATGGTTCAGCTCTTAGCATGTAGTACATGAAGTTTCCATCCCTCTCCTCAGCAGTTACATACTTATTTGCAAGAATTAATGCTTAGCTGTGTCAGAGGAAGGAAATGGTGACATAATGTCAATCCAGGAACTGTGCAGGAGCTCAGCTTGAGCCACAAATGAGGTATTCACTGGAGCATGAGTCAGTTCACTTGCAGTCCATCAGGAAAGCAGGACTTTCCAAGGGGTTGAGAGAGGTGCCTGGGCTCTTGCAACTGAATGGGTAAGCAGTGTGTCCCTCTAAATTTTGTACTATACTCCATGTCTTGATCCTTCCACCCCACCGATGCATAGCAATACATGGGCCTTGCTTGAGCGCAGTAAAAGGCTTGTGATAATCCCAGGTTTAAAGGTATAGGACAGATGATTATGCACCTGGCATCTGAAGGTGTCCTATAATAAGCATTGACAATGACAGCCGTGTTGCTTAGAAGGGAGAATTTAGTGAGTCCACTTAACAACCTAATTTGTGAAGGTTGCTTTTGTCCTTGCAGATGTTGAAAATTCAATTTACAATTCAGTACTACTGGAGCGGTGACTGTATTTTATTATACATGACAAAAGAACTCTTTCTCTACCCAAAGGGCTGTTAAGCACTGGAACAGGCTGCCCAGGGAAGAGTTTGAGTCACCATCCCCAGAGATATTTAAAAGACATGTATATGTGGGGACATAGTTTAGTGGTGGACTTGGCACTGCTGAGTTAACATTTGGATTTCATGACCTTAAAGGTCTTTTCCACCCTAAACAATTCTATATTCTTCCTGGCTAGCAATGCAGTTGTTAAAAAAGGGTGTGTGCTGACTTACAATAGGATCAAAGTTTTTCTGAGTCATTTCTACCGTGGTTTATTGCAAGCAAGTAATAGCAATACTTGTTATAGAGTGAAACGAAGTTTTAGAAATCTTTGGGATGACATTTAAAACCCTGTCAATGAATAGTTACTTTTTAGACTGATGAGGCTATGTGAAGTCCAGGAGGATAGGAATGGGCAGGTTTGGAGGAACACTGAACTTACAGGGCAGTGTGGATGTGGCAGGAGTGGACTAAAATACACTCTAGGAAAAAAATACTCCTGACTGACTGGTGACTGAGCAAGCATTCATCCTTTGAGAAGCAATGAGTCTTAACTTTTTCTGTACAGGGGCAATATTGAACAGTAAAATGGGGTGGGTGTTTACAATGTGCTCTCTAGATCTCACTGAACCCCTCTGGATACACCCAGTGCACATAGAATGCAGCCATACAGTTGCTATGATGAACCTGTAGCAGTGTCCACCCTGACCAGCTGGGCTAACTTTCTGGTGCTGGCTGTTCCCTGTCGGAGTAGTCACGTAGGCCATGTAGCCCCAGAGGCTGCTTCCTCTCTGGTGTTTTTATGGTTCATGCAAAGTATGGTTTGGCTTGCTTGGGGATGTGATTTTCCTTTAAACTCATCTTTTAATTGTTTAACTTGGCTCCTCTTTCTGTCCCTGACTTTCAGATTCCTACAATGTGCTCCTAGTTAATTTATTGTGATAAATTTTAACTAAAAGAATGCATGACTGTTTTGCATTTGCCTTTGCATTAAAATATTTGGGATACACAGCATCCCTAATTACTAACTTGGCTTTATCTTGAATCTCTTGGTAATGATACTTTTGAGATGGGAGATGTTAATCCCTTTGTTGAGATCAGCCATATGCTCTTTTCCTCTGATTATAATTACTTTCTTTTTATAAATTACCACGGTATTATTGAATTGCACTGGAGAGGGAATTTGCACTTTGGCTGGCAGGGAAGATCTTACAGGTGTGAACTGTGCTATGTAATAATCTTCATGAGCTGTCTGATTTTTTTTGACAGTTTTTCATCATAACTGTACTCTTATTGAAGTTGAAATGTTGGAGGAAATGGATTATTCTGACAAATTTAGATAGGAAAAAACCTTGAAACGTTAAGTTTTGACAACTCTGATTAATTTTCTCTTGACTTGAAAGTTTAATATCAGCTATTGGTATACTTAATATCATATGCACATATAATTTGCATTTAAGCTTGTGTTCATCTTGTTCTAATCTTTTTCTTTGTTATATGGCAAGGTTAAGTAAAACTGCAGTTTCTGGCAGATGTTGCTCAAACCATTCTTGAAGATCTCAAGTCTGTTCTCTCCATGAGTGACCTATTCTAGTGTTTTCATTTTTTTTTCTAATCCAGAACAAACCCAAAAGTGCAACATTCAATTTCATAGTAAAAGAGACTTTAGTTTTGGGCTGACTCAACAACATTAGCTTGCTCTGCTACTTTGGGCAGTGGTTTCTTTGTGTTGTGCAGGCCAAGTTGAGCCAGGTCTGTGCTCTGTGAAGGTTGGGTTTTGTCTGGAGGCTAAAAAAAACTGCAAAAAAAAACAAAAAAAAAAAAACAAACAAGAAAAGCAGCTTCCCCAGAAGATAGCTTTGTCGTCTTTTTCGTTAAAATTAGGCTCATTTATATGTTCAAAATTATCACTGAAGTGTTACCACACATTTAAAAAATTGAATCAAGATTTAGTTTCTGTTTTTTTCTCCAAGGGAGCATAAAATTAACTGTGCGTTTCAGATTTTCTTGTAATTTCCTTGCCATCATAAACCCTTCCGATTACATTCTGTTGTCCTCTGCTTGAATCTGGTTAGGACTCTTCATTGCCCTGTCCTTATTTTTTGTGCTGCTTTGCATAGCTACCCTGACATAATTCATTTTGGAAATCAGTGAAATTGTTTTCTTTCCTTTTTCCTACTTGAAAAGTTCTAATTAGAAACACAGCACCCATCAAAACCTAGATTTTCACAGCTGCAGCTCTAGGGAATCTGATTCTGAATCAGCCTTGCAGATTGAGGTCTCTAGCAGCTCTGTGTGCTGGAGACTCCACCAAGGGAGTGGAGTGAATGAACATAAACCCATGTTTTCATAAAATTTCCTACTGTAGCTTAAATTCAGAGCCTCCAATGAGATAGCTGAAATGATGATCTGAAAATTTAGGAGATATATCATGTGAGAGAAATATTTGTACCCATGTGTGACTGTTATCTGCAGTCTTATCCAAATGGAAACATGTAGGAGTCCTCTTTCAGATGCCAATTGTCCTGTGTGTATGTAATGACAGATTTACTGCGAGGTGAGCTTATGGGCATGGCTATTTGAATACAAAGTACATGTTGTATTCTAAATTTGTGAGGTAGACAATTCCTTCATAATTTCTTATGTATCAACCAGGCATAATAGCTGGCCCAAAATGTCTTCTAACGAGGTTCTCAGGTTGCATCTTTCTGAGTTGGAAATAAGCACATTTCCTTACGTTATACTACCTGAGGTGGATCAGTGCAACTCTGACATCATCTTGCAGGTTTTAAAAACTCTGGAGATAATGTAAAGCTAACTGTTAATCTCCTGTAGTCTCATCTGGTATTTTTTCCTAGGTATAGTAGTTAGCATTTTACAATTGCTCTATTGGTAGTTATCTCTGTCACTCTGCCTAGCTGCTTCTATTGCAGACTGTATGGAGATTAAATCTAGATTGGGTAGCCTTCTGCATATGGGATGTAAATACATATGCACTCTTACTTTTAAACAAAGGAATTGGTGTTTATGTATAAGGACTTGAGGAAAAAAAAAGATAAATTAAGTGATGTTGGAATGAAGTTCACGGAAAGTGAAAAACTCTGGTTGTTTCAAAGTTTCAGCTACAGACAAACGAAAAATCCAATACAGGGCAATTTCCTTTCAACAGAAAAGGCAAAATTTATCAAAGGCAAAATTTAAACCGTACCACTTGTTTGAATGTGTACCTATAGTAACAGACATGCTTTTGTGTTTTCTTATAGAAAACAGCTAACATCTTTAAGGCTGTTGAAGAGCTATAGGCTATATTTAAAGCCAGAATTAATGAACATTCTAATCTACAGTGTAGCTTTGAAAATACCAAACAGCATTTATTAAGTGGAGAAAGATAAACATAAGGTGACATTTCTTGTTCTGCAGGCATTAACAGATAAAATTAGAAAAAGGATCTCTGACCCATTAAACCAAGGAAATGGTTATATTTCTGTTTTCACACTAGCTGAAATTGGGCTAGCTTGTCCTGTTGAAATTCTTCTGTTTTGGAAAAAAAGATGATTGAATTGATCTGGATATATTGGATGTATATATATACAGCATGCAAGTCTCCCAGTTTCTGCTGATAAATGATGAAGATAGTTGGTTTCACTTCAGTTGCCTTTTTTTTAGTACAAACAATATTTTGCTTAATAGTAAATAAAAATGACCTGGAAGTTATATATTCAGGTTGAACAGTTGAAAGGGAGATAAACCACTGCATTTTGATTGACCTACAATGAAACCATCTTATGGAGGGAAAAAAAAAATAGTAGCTAGACTCCAAA
>VWZY01007928.1:213192-226374 GCA_013399075.1 Chloroceryle aenea
AATGTTTTTTTTTTTTTTTTTTTTTTTAATAAAATAAAATTAAATTTCTCTGAACTTTTCTGTTATAGCAGTTCTAACTGGATATGGTGTGCTTTTTTATGGCTGGGTATTAACACTGAGTATTTCTGTTTTATTGGTAGTATTAGGAGAAAGCTGTGGTGGTGATCAGTAAATAATAATGATAAAATACTATCTGTTCATAAAAATCATTATTTTGTCTTTTAAATTTTTACACAGACAACATTCACTAAAGTTTAATGCAATGAAGCAAAGTATAAAAGTTGAACTATATTAGAGGGGATTTTAAAAAGTATTTTTATTTCAGGTAATCTCTAAATTTATGCCTCAGTTCTGATTTCAAACAAATCCAATTTTGAAACGTGGTAATACTTGCAAGTGTAGTTCCCAAACACTCCAGTTCATTTTCTTGTCACTGCAGGAGACATTTGTTATTGGCAATCTCAGAGGAAAGATATGTTCTTGAGTGGGAAATGAAAAAGGTAATTTTCATTAAAATACAACAACTAACTTGCATGAAAATTTGAGACTACGGCCAATTCAGCCATGTAAATAAAAGAGATGCTTTCTTGTGATAAAGACAGGAAATCATGGCAGAGAATTAAAAAACCTGGCTTATTGTGCTTGCTTGAAGGATTATAGATTGCAGGTCATTGAAATACTAGGTCCAGAGCACATTCCTACTGATTCTTCAACTTCTGCACTGGGGTCTCTAAATGAGCTTTCCAACCCATGAAAGGCAGCTTGTCTATCTCCTATTAAAAATGATGATCCATCTGTGGTTAATATGAGAGAATGTCCATCAGAACTGTGAACTGGGGTGCAAGGTATTCCTGGGAAATTTCTGGGTGGCATTTAAAAGTCTAAATACTTCTGATTTCGGGTGGTTTGCCTTATGATGAAGGGCAAGGGGGAGATGAGCTGGGGTACAGTGGCTACAGTACCTGGTGAATGTTTTAGGGCTTTCTTCTGGGAAGGCAGCTGGCCCCTGATGGCAGCCCCTGCCTTTGACTGGAGAAAACCCTGTTTGGAAAGCCACCTTGCACTGCTGGAACTTGCCATGGGTGTCACAGATCTGCTTCTGAGTGTTTAGGTGTCTCTTGGTGTTGGGCCTTGATGGCACGGTTGGGTTGGGACCTCTACTCTGAGTAGGCATGGGGATGCTGTTTGGTCTCACCAGGGCCCACAGGTTTGCTCCAGGTGCCCACTAAGGGAGGTGTCTGTGCCCTGACTGAGCAATCTGTGTGTCACTTAGGCCCTTGAAGACCCATATCAATGCTTCTATGCTGACTTTGGGCCTGGGAGCTGCAGCTCCTGGGATCCTGTGCATGGCTGAGGTGAGGAATATTTGCTCTTGCTCCAAAAGCCAGTGGGGAGGTGGCTGGGGGGTCTGTCAGACCCTGCTGTGAGCTGGAGACAGCAGCATGCCTGGAGACTCTGGGAGGCTCCCATGCTGCTCTGGGACCTGGTCTATGGAGCATGGTCCTTGCTACAAAGGCCTCCTTGTGGTTTCAGCTTAGTACCAGCATGCATGTGCCAGCAAAAAACACCATAGGAGAGTTCTTAGGGAAAAAGGACGGGGAGATAAGTTGTATATTACTCTTGAAATGAAAGCCCATGTTTTATCTGTGTGGATTCACTGATTTCAGTTCAAATTCAAGCGCTGATAGTGGTGGAAGAGAGAGCCTGTGTTGTCCCACACAAAGCAAAAGGTGAAGATGGAGACTGCAGTTAATAATGCAATTGTTTATCTTCTTGATGGTCATGCTCTAGATAATTTATAACAGTCTTTAAAGTAATTACTTTTTTTTTTCTATTCATTTTTAGGACCAGCTCTGCTGCCAGTTCAACAAAATAAGAAAACCAAAATCTTCAGGCAGATTACACCCATGTAAGTGTTTTCTTTAATTGCTTCACTTGCTGTGGCCAAGGTCTAAAATATAGAATTGGTGTACTGTGTATTAGGAATACTATATATGGTATTAATTTTTATGACAAAAGGCTGTCTAAATTGATATTAACAGCATCTCACAACTCTGAAAAATGGGACTACTTAAGCATGTTTTCACCACAGGTAAAATATTTTAAAAACTAAAAAAAGATTTATATAAATACTTTAATTTTCAATGTTGTCAGCCATATTTGTT
Organism: Chloroceryle aenea; assembly: GCA_013399075.1. Classification (NCBI taxonomy): domain Eukaryota; kingdom Metazoa; phylum Chordata; class Aves; order Coraciiformes; family Cerylidae; genus Chloroceryle; species Chloroceryle aenea. Next base: position 215,358 of record VWZY01007928.1, read on the forward strand.
CTTATCGTATAATGATAGTAGCTGTCCCCCCTTTGTTACATTTTTTGGGACTAGAAGCAATGACTGGGAGCTGAAATAACTAAAAATCAGTCAGTCTAAAAATATTTTCTACTCCACTATCAACAGCAATAACAATTGCTCAGTACTGCTGGTCAGTATGTTGACTTCTGGCCTAAGTGCATTTAGAAAAACTGATTCTACATTTGACTAGTGAAAAGAGAAAAAAAAAATTAGTTTGTTTTAATTTCTAGGAAAAACATGTGTATGAAAGAACTATTTAAACACTACCATGGTCACCAGTAGAATACTGTTTATCAGATAGCTCTCTTGGGTAAAGTATGATAAAGGTTGTCCTGTAAATAGAATATTTTAATATGGGTTTTAAACATCCTTCAGCTGTATAGTCATAACTAAAATAAAGGTTTTATGGATTTTCTTTGAAAGCTTGCAAAACAGTCACCATTACTGGTATTAATAGCTTTTGAAGTATTGCAGGTTTGTTCTATATGGGTGATTCTAAATGTGGGGATAGTATTTTTATCTCTGATCACCAAGCAAGAGCTTTCAGAATTTCATTCAGTTTGGGGGGTAGGGGGATAAATCGAAAACATATAAATTTTATGTAAAAGGAAGAACTGTGAGGGGACTTTGGAGCATCAAATTATTTTGCTGAGGTTTAGCTTCAGACAGCTGTGGTTTTTATTTTTCTTATTTCTTTGTACTATGTTATAAAAGCCTTACATTACACTTTATATAATGGATAACTAATACTCAGTTATTAGCATCTCAATGCTATTAAATTTGGAAGTTTTACCAAGTTAAGCATCATATTTAAATTTTATGTTTTTCCCCTCTCACATCCACCACTTTTAATTTTGTTGTTGTTATTAAATGAAAATATTGAAAAGGCTCTAATTGTTAAGGGTATCAATGGAAAACCAAATACTTATTTTGGAATAGCTCTGATCTGTAAGATGGTGACACTGACACTGAAATACAAATCACCAGTTCTTTGCTCCAGATTAGGTCTTTTTGCTTTATATGGATTCTTAAAAAGAGTAAGACAGTCCCCAGTACTCCATCCTGAATCACAGTTCCTTCTGAACCACAGTTATCTCTGAATAAGTCAGTCTGTAGACAAGCTGTTAGACTAAGAGATCTCAGCAAAACATTTTACTCTGCTAGGGAATGTTGCATTAAAAGTAATGGAAAAAATAGTGGTCTAATAAAATTAAATCACGGCAGATAAATAAAGGAGAGATTAATAGTATTTAAAGAAATGTGTTAAGTGTATGTAATTATCTCTGAAAGAGCCTTTTATTGAGACAGAGCAAGAGGGCAAACTGTTGGCATTGAATGTCAGTGTGTAAAAAGAATTGCTTCAAATTGAAGTAGACACAGCTGCTATTAATGCCTGAATTAATTTTTCTTCCATCAATGCATTTGTTAGTTCTGTATGGCTTTTTTACTGGCAGTAGAACATAGTGAAATGGATTTTCCTTACTTTCTTTTTTTAAATGCATACTTTCTGGGTAGAGCATGAAAATGGCACAGAGAGGGGAAAAAAGCAATCTCTGCATGATACTGGGGTTTGAATAGAGTTTCAAAATTGAGTTGTGTTTTCATGGATGGAGTATTTGTATCCCTGCCTTGTGATATACCACCAGTGAAATGTGATCATGGTAAAATCTGCATAAAATGCATAATTATCAACAAACAAAAAAACCCCAGTGTCTTGTATTACTATTCATTATTGCTTTATTGTTTATTTACATGGGATCAAAACAGACTTTTTTTTTTATATAGTATAATCTGTATATACTAAAGGATAAGGTCTTCACTTTTGAGGTACAGCCACCTCTGTAAAATCAGGATATCTATATCTATATCTATCTCACCGGTTACTGGAGTTCCAGTTACTCTTCTGACACTGCTGTCTCTTAAAATATCTGTCACTCTTTTGGAATAAAGCATAATTGCTTTTAGCAATCTTGCTTTTCTCTGTCAGGATTAAGAGGTGCAAGCGGCAATAGCTGCATATTAATGCCTTTATTGTGTCTAAGACATTTGGATACTCTTGCTTTACCATGGCAACATATTGCCACTGAATAGTAATATTGGCTGCTGTCAGTAATGGAGTCATATTTATAAATTACCAAGGCTAGCACTACTGTCTGCTCTTGTAATCTGGAGGTTTGTAGGGAACTGGACGCAAATGACAACAGTGATGTCAAACAGTGCTGACTGATGAAGTATGGAGAAAAAGTACAGTTTGAAGCCATTGGCATAACCATGATGTGTGAGGATGTTTTTGAGCATCTTCTATTCATCCCTTTAGGTTGGTGTTATAAAGGAACACTGTTACAGAGCAATAATTGTAACTAAAAAGACCACTTCAGTCTCTGTTGCTAACATAGGAAATAGAGATCCTCAGACAGTGACCATAAAGATGCAGACATTCTGCTTCTGGACTGTCTGGGTCTGAGACTTACCAGTGCAGTCTAGGTGTTTTAATTCTGTGAAATGAGAAATCATCCAAAAGCTCCTCCAACCTGGGGATCCAGGTGATGTTGGCAATCCATATCTGAAAGTGAGCTTTGAAACTGTAGAAGAAAAAACAGGCTGGGTAACATGTATTGAGCTTTGGCCTCCACAATGAATATTTGACACAAAGGACTTGAAATGGGTTCACTTTTTGCAGTGTGTTCTGTTAAGCACAAAGAAGAAATCAAAGAATGTTTATTAGGATGTTGGCCAGTAAGCTCACATCTGTAGATTTATTGCTGGACTTCTGAATTAATATCTAGGCACTGAGATCTAAATGACGTCATTTTTAGAAGTACTGAACAACTGCAGGCCACACAAAGGTGATGATTTGTGAAGGGAATGGAAACATAAACACGGATCCCTGTCCTTGCAGAGCAAAGGCTGCGTGTGCACCCTTGCAGTTCCACTTGTACAGACTTTTAAAAGAATCTTGTAATTAATGTTTGATAGGAGTTTTAAATCCTCTAAATAAAAATATTGCCTCACTGGCAATATAGCTGTTTAATGCATATTCTCTTTATTTTCTGTTCCCCGGAGGAGTTCATCATGAGGTCAACAGATGTACAATGTTAAGATTGCCAGTCTTAGGTTCTTGCATTTATTGGTCTTCATTAAAATTACTTTCTTCAGAGCTTGGATTTAGTAAATCTTTCTTCATTTTCTTTACCTTTCTTTCTTTTCTTTACTTCTGTTTTTATTTTAGGTAAACTTTTATAGAAATAATTAAAATTTATGCATAATTTGGTTCCAAGTGTAGTTTGGGTTTTGGTTTTGTTTTGGTGTTTTGTTTTTATTATTATTATATCCAGTCTCTCCCCCTGTATTTCGATTGACTGAAATAAAACCGCTGAATTACGAAGCTCATGTTTGGAGTTTGATCAACACTTCACTAAATCCTAGTATAGTTGCTTATTTAGAGAGATAATAGTATGTTGACTTTAATTTCTGTATTTTATTTAGTATGTACTTTTGCATTTTCAAAATTTGCAACTAAGACAATCTATATTGACAGACTGTTCTTTGCCTTAGCAAATAAAAACAAAAGGCTAAAAGAATTTGAATGGCATCTGAAAAATATTGTGAGTTGGGTTTTACAGCATCTTCATTCATTGTTTGCATTCATCTATTTTTAACAGTGTCTTTGCAAGATCCCTAACTAGGCCAATTGCTTGTAGACATTTGAGACAATTTTTTATTACTGGGTAACATAAATACAAAATACATGGTGGTTGTGGTTTAGTTGCTTTTAGTTGTTTGGGGTTTTTTGTTGTTTGTTTTGGTGGTGTTTGTTTGGTTTGTATTTGGTTTTGGTTTTGTTTGGTTGTTTTTTTCCTAAATTTAGGTTTCTATTTCTTAGGCTTTAAGGGGGAGTGTTTTAAAAATGCAAAATTGAGTGGAGACCCGGATTAGAATTGCCAACACTCTTTCTTCTGAGTCAGATTGAGCTATGAAATGGAAAGCAAATTAAGGATAATTAATACTGGTGTCTTAGGCTGCTAAAGTGGCTGTTCTGTCCAGAGCAATTCTGGGCTGCTGCAAGTTTTTCTAAGCCTATAGCATATTTCATTTGCAAATACGTCTTAGACCCAGATAAATTAGGTAATTTGTCTGCCTTAAATGCTGCTGAAATACTCCTGGGTGACATTTTTTTAATTCTCAGTTATCTAGATATCTTCAAAACTATTTTTCTGTGTTGGAGTTTTGATAGGGTTACCCAGTTACTGTAGGGGTTAATCTGCTAAGGAATTAAAAAGTGTATCTATTTACAGAAGGTGGGAAACTAAAATCTCAAATTCTATTTAGCCTTGACAGTACACAGGAGTGAACAGGCATGATAAATGTAAACAAACAAACCCCATGTTTTACATTTTCTTTACTACTGGTTACTCTTGTTACAACAATAGACAGTTGATGAACATCTTCAGTCGTAAATTGCAGTCTTCTCTTCTGGTGTGCTTTCACCAGCTTTGCTGATGGTTTGTGTGAGTGCATTAAACCAGGGTACACCAAGGTGTGTAAAATGGTAGAGATCTGAACCGTCTCTGACATGTTTTTTACCTGGCATCCAACCTTTGTCCAGGTTCCTTTAGATGTCGGGGGTGGAGGTTTTGCCCTTGTTCGCTGAGGTGGTTGGAAGTCTGTTGAAGACCTGAGGCAGTTGTTGTTCCAAGAAGCTTTTTTTGCAGAGTCTCTGCAGATGTTATTTTAATACTTTCCCATGTCTTAACCCTGGAGTAGTCTTGAGTTTTCTAAATCACAGAGCTTTAATCTTCTGACCTGTGTGGCTCTGCAATATATTCTAGAGCTGTGTTTTGAACTGAAGAGTAGCGTTAGGACCAAAGGAAGAGGAAATTCTGCTTTTGTTGAATTGCTAGCTTTTTGTTGTTGTTGTTGGCTTCAGGCCAAGACTTCACTGTGCTGATCGAAATGCTTAAGAGATGGTGTGAATATCTAAATGTACATATTCTGTGAAATTATTCTCAGGAAATATTTCCTATGTATCTATGCTTGTGTCAAGGGAATGCTTTTTGTTTTTGTTTTGTTTTATTTGTATAGTCCCTTGCAAAGTGTGGTATGATACCTGCCTGGGGCTTTTTCATGGTATCATAATTCAAAAAATGAGTAAATATCATGTTTGATTTAACAATTAGTGCAACATTTGCAATACACTTCTGTTTGGATTTCTGAAAAAAAGCCCCACTAACTTCATGAATTATTAAACACTTTCAAAACTCAGAGCTTCCAGAACTTGAAACACAGAAGTACTTTATATATCTAATGTTATTAGAAACTTTTCTTCCACAGAATTTATCCCACACTTCACTGTTAACTGATATGACAGACTGAATTACTAATGTTACTCGATGGACTGCATTTCCTTCATTGATGTGTCATGAAAAACCCCTAACTTTCTGTGGGTAGGCACATTGGCTTTGTCAGTGGTTTGTCACATTGGTAAACTAGCAATACATAGATATTAGTACAGGTGACAAAAGCATCCAGGATATCTATCATCTAATTAATGTTGGGATTATTCTTATATTTTCTGATTTCTAGGCTTTATATGGCTTAGACCAGTTAAGCTGTTACTGATATTTGTAGCTCAGGTAGTTAAAGCACAGAATCCAGTGGAATTTATGTCTTAAGCTATGTGCCCTGCACTGCCTCTCAAATGCCATCTTGCCAAAACTGTATGCACTTCATTCGTGGTATAACAAATTCCTTTTGTCTTTCTGCAAGGAGGATTGGATAAAGGAGATGTTTCTGCAATCTGCCTTACAAATTACGAAGAAAAAAGCAGTCCAGAACAGAGAAGAGTATGTGTGACTGTAAGGAGACACACTCTATAAACACTGTGTGTGTGTTAAGCAAATTGCAGCCAAATATGGCAGTTTGCTTTACCCCTGTCGAGATCCACATTTCTAGTGTTTGTAATGAGACACTTCTACACGTCTTCTGCAGGCTCCTGAGCACTAGTGTGTTTTGTGGTGAGGTCCAAGTGAGAGTAACCTTCAGGATAGAGCAACAAGAGCCACGACACCTGGTGAGTGTAAACTGGCATGGCTGGGAGAGCTGCAGGTGGAGCTGCAGTGGTGTGTGCTTTAACTACCAGACAGAATACTCCTCACTGTGAGGCTACCTATGCTGCACCTAGCATCCTAGCTTGCTTAAATAAGATTTGTCTAACAGGGTGGTGATAGCCCTTAGATGCAATGCCAGCACCTGTTGTGTTGGTGTTAATTTCACTGTCTCCTGGTGTATTCTTTCTGACTTACAATCAGGAGCCAAACTGAGACTGTGAATGATACACCTGAGAGTATCAAATGCCCATGCAAGCTTTTTCCTGCATGCTGGATGCAGATCAGCCACTCGTTACCAGGGCTTCTGCCTTTCCATGCTGACCACTAGCTGCAGCCTCATGCCAGCATCTCTAACTGCTCTTGGAAATGGTCCTGTAGGGTTCTTGAGCAACACAGCCAAATTGGATGCTGCAGAACGACTGGAATGGGATGCCTATAGCGTGCTCTGGAAAGGCATAAAGGCAAATATGTTATTATCCCTACAAACTACTCAGGCAGCCTTGAGCAGTACATGCTGGGAATTACTGAAGCATGAGCCTGGCACTAGCATCTCCCTCAGCCTGTGAGGAATCCGTGTGATCCAGGACCCAGTACTCCTCTGGAGACTGAGCTTTATGTGCTCTGTCCGTAGCTACTGTATTAGGAAAGAAGACCAATTCTTTCTCTTGGAAACATCCAGGAATGCTTGTATCTTCACTTTTATACCTTACATCTCCAAGAGAAAAAACCCACAAGTCTTTTAGCTGCCACTTCCAGTGTTCTCATGCAATGTAGAGTTGATTTGGTATGTACTTGAAAATGAGGGATGAGAATTTAACAGAAAGGTTAGGCCAAATGTAAGTGTAACGTGCCCAGATACAAAAGCAGGAATATTCTAAGTTGGTAAATAAAAAATATAGGTGAGTCAAATTCAAAATTAAAAATCTTGCATCACAGACTTTTTTTATGGCCTGGTTCCTGGGCTGTCTGTTTTCATTAAGTCCAGAATTAACACAGGATGTTGGTTTGGTGTAAGCGCATTTGAGCCTACAATGATGGTACCCCTGAGCTCGTGTGTCACTTCCCTCTGGTGGTTATTGCACTTTTTGTCCTCTTGTGCCTTTATACTTAGGTATGAAGTTTTTGCAGACCACGATAGGCTTCTGCTGCTGCTTCCTGTAGTTGTACAGAAGTAGCTCAGAGAACAGCTGTAGAGGATGTCTTGGGCTATTAGCCGAGGGTTTTAGGAGTGATTACAGCATGTTGGATACCCCGTGATTCAGACATTGAATCGAGACACCTGAAAGGAGCCTGATATTACAAAGAAATTACACTGTACTGATCTCCAGCATTCAAGTCACAGCTGAGTGTCCTAGGCTAGACACTGCATGTCGTGTCATCAGTCACCTCTGAAAGTCTACCCAGGTCACAACCATATCTCAAAGCACAGGTGCTAATGTGCTCTGCTTCCTCCTTCTCCCAAGTTTGTTCAGGCATGCTCCTCTAATCTACAGAATGTCTTCTGAATGTAAGATTTTAGCATGCTTTCCTTGTGATCCTGTAGTAAAACTCAGAAGTCTGTGACTATCAAGAAATACCTGGTAATATAAAAATTCTGCACTGAGTTTTGTTTGTTCTTTAGGTGGTGCAAATGGTTTGCAATCTCCACTGTAAAAACTCCACGTGATAAGCAATTGGCTCTTACATTTCACTGAGCTTTAAAAAATAATTTCTGGGAAAAATGAAACAAAATTCTGTGCTCTTTGCTTTATTTAATCTGAATAGAATTGGTTTCATTCTTTTAACAATAACAACAACAAATTAATTAATTTTCCTACTTGGACATTCCACTACGTAGAGTGCTGGCTGTGGTCCTTATTCTTTCTCATGAACAAGGAACAGAAATGAGTACAGGTGTCCTTCCTCCTGCTCCCTCCCCAGACAGTGCTGTTTCCTTGAGTGCATTCTGGGATATGTGGAGTGGCCCGAGGATCAGGACCACAGGGGAGGAGCATAAAGGCATCTGGCTCCTATACCCATTTGGAAAACTCACTTTACATTGACGTGTTTTTTCAGGCTAATTGGTTTGAGGAAATAAATTCTTTTCTCTCTATTTTTTTGTCAACTCAAAATCAGAAGTTGAAATTTTGGGATCATGTGTGACATAGGAATTTTAAATCACTTGTATTTGTACTGTATGCTAATAAAGGGAGCCCTCAACACAATAAGGACATGGAATTGATGGAGTGGGTCCAGAGGAGAGCCACAAAAATGATCAAAGGGCTGGAACACCTCTCCTACAAAAGCAGTCTGAGAGAGTCTGGATTGTTCAGCCTGGAGAAGAGAAGGCTCTGGGGAGACAGAAAGCTCGGGAAGGACTGTTTACACAGACATGTAGCAACAGGACAAGGGGCAATGGTTTTAAACTAGAGAAGGGTAGATTTAGACTGGATGTTAGGAAGAAGCTCTTTGCTATGAGGGTAGTGGAACGATGGAACAGGTTGCCCAGGGAGGTGGTGGTGGAGGCCCCATCCTTGGAAACATTCAAGGTCAGGTAGGAAGGGGCTCCAAGCAACCTACTCTAGTTCCGGATGTCCCTGCTAACTGCAGGGGTCTTGGACTAGATGACCTTTAAAGGTCCCTTCCAACCCAAATGATTCTATGATTCTAAAAATGCTGAAAGAAGTTTCCAAACAAATTGAAAAAAAGCTCTGAGGATCATTGACACAAACTGGATTGACATGATCAATGGGCTGTTGTTTGTTTGTAACACAACGGAATGTGCAAACCCATAAACCAACAATGATTTAGAAAGCTCTGTGTATTGTATTGGATACCTTAAAAGTATTAAGATCAGAAGTGTCCTGGAAAAAGCGTTTAAGTGAATCTGACAGGTTGATTAATGTATCTGAAGTGTTTGAAGAAGAGAAGAATGCTGGAATAGCAATTTTGAGAAAAAATAGAAGCAGTTAGGGTGCACCAGGACTGGCTGTATTCCAGCACTAAATGAGGTGTACTGCTTCCTATACATTTTGTAATAAAGACTTGTACAGAAGGAACCCAATGCAGAGAATACCAGCTACATTCTTTCACAGAAACTCTGATTCTGTAAATGATTTTTAACATGTGCTTAACATTTTAGACACATGATTAAGTCTTTTTCAGATAATGTGTTTATACTGAAGTAAACATTTAGCTACTTTCTCTCAGGGTGGCAGGGACACTTCAAAAAAGTGACTTTTGAAAAGTTAGGTTATGAAACAATATTTTAAAGATTACCAAATAAGGATATGTGACAAATGTATTTGCTCTATTGAACCTTGAGGATTGTGAGTTTGTCAGTCCTGTGTGTTTTGTTTAGATAAATTATATTGTGTGTTGATTTACTGAGGACAAAACCAGAAATAATTTCCTAAATAGGAAATATTTTCTTCTTCTTCACATTTTGCTTTGGGTAGGTTTGCTTATGTATCAGATACTTTTTCTGGCTTCTGGGACCCCCAGACAGTGAAATACTCATATAAGTGGGAAACTATTATATTTACCTAATATGCTTTTCTAAATATTTTCCTACTTTATGCCAGAATGCTGTTTAGATATATAATGCTAGAAGAGCAATTTCTCACTTGTGTTATTACAAGTGCTATTATGATTACTTGGTTATGGTCATTTTACTTGGCCCTGGAAAATGTAGTTCTGTTTGTTCTTAAATTTGAAGATCCACTGCATTTATTTAGTCTGAGCTCCTGTGCAACAGAAGAGATACAGGAATAGGTGTGTGGCCTTATGCTGTGCCTGAGCTTCTGGAACACATTGATCTCTACTATAAGCAAAGGCAATGTTGTCTTTCAGCTTCACATGTATGTTAAGAATGCATTCATCTTTTTAGCCCAGTGAAAGATTAGAAACTGGACTAGATCTGAAGGCTGCTTATATGAAGACTTCCCCCAAAAGTTATTTACAGTCCATGATTTATTTGAATGGTTTTGGTTAACACTTTTTTTTTTGGTGGGGTTTTTTTGGGTTATTATTCTTTTTTTCCCCTGGAGAGGAGAGAAAATGACCCTGCAATGCTACAAAATCTGTATTGTAAAGAAGCTAAATTATTTCTGAGTGTTCTGCTTAAAACTAAGTTGAAAAGTGTCCCTCTCTAAATAAAGACATGTGTACAAAGAGATGTACCATTAAACTGTAAAGCTCAGCATTTTAAAATTAAAAAGAAAAAAACTAACCCCAAAAAGTCTGAACAAGCAGTAATTTACCCATCTGGTTTCTGGAGCTTACTGATACAGTATTTAGATGAAAAAAACCCAACCCAAATGCAACAAACAAACAAAGAAACCAACCCAAACCAAAAAAAACCCAAACAATTAAAACCAAACCAACTAACCAAAACAAAGAAAAGCACACATACACACAAAACCATACCAATAACAACAATCCCCTCCCCCCAAACTAAACAAACCCCAACCAATCAACTACAAGAAACATAGAAATGATGTGTGGACCACTTACGTAAAATATCAGGAATACAAATTATTGCAATGTTAGGGATAGGAGTTTACAAAAAGTCCTACAAATTTGAGTGAGACATAAACTCTCATGCTTCAAAGAAAATCCACCATCACTACCCCCAAAACAAGAAGAGTAAGAAGAAATATCCAAGTGAAATCAACCTTAACTCAATTTTCTTGTTCTACTGTCCAGAGAAAAAATGTCTTCTGTGTTATTTGCAGGACTTTTGATGATAATTAGCAAGAGAAGATGCCCCCAGTAGAGAAAGTTTAGACCTCCGCAAATAAAAAGGTTTGACTTTTTTTTTCATAAAACTCTTAATCAAGCTTGGACTTAAAGAAAATGGCTGATTACAGATGAATTATTTCCATGTTTATAAGTCATATATAATCCCA
>VWZY01007929.1:39796-54800 GCA_013399075.1 Chloroceryle aenea
GGCCCTGCCGATGGATCCACACCTCCCAGCCCACCTCGGTGACAGCTCACTGGAGTATCTGCCTCTGGGTGGGGATGGCAATGTTCACCTCACAAACCAGTTGGAGGCCCCTGGTTGTAATCACTGGGAGAGCAGCTCCGAGCAGGGGATGGAAATGCGCCCTGTGCCAGCCTGCGCCGCATCTTAACGCCGGTGCGATGGGCAAAGCAGCTGCCTCGGGCAGCAGGAGCTGGACGGGCTCTCACCAGTTAAACTCTCCTCTCGGACAAACTGGGGTTGTTGAGGTGCTAGAGGGCTGAGCCTATGCTGCCAGAAATCAGCCTGTTCCTCCTGCTAACAAAAAATTTGCCCCCCACTTGCCTCCTTGCGCGGCTCCAGCGGCGGGCTGCTGGAGAAAGTGGGAGGCTTGGAGGAGCTGTTAATTATGGGACGGGCTGTTGCTTTTTAGATAGTGTCCTTGGTTAAGAAGAATTTTTCTGCTGGAAGTGGATAAGATTCTTAGGAGGGTTTGTGCTTTATCTGTCGTGCAGAGGGTGCTGCTGAAGTTTATCTCGGCGCAGCTCTCTGTGCTGTATTGTTCATTGCTGAACCATTGCTTTAAGGTGGGGCTGGTTTTACAGTTTTTAGAATGTTTTTTTTCCCTTTATTGTTAACAGTTTTCCCCCAAAAGGGATTTCCCCTTCCCCCACTGAAAAAAGAAAAACAAATAGGATTCTCATTATAGGCTATTTTTCAAAATTCCAAGTAATTTCTCAAATGCCCAATTTTCAGAACATCCCTAAGAAGTCTGATCTAAAATAATCAGTTCTAATAAGGTTTAAATTCTCTTCAGTGACATGAATTTATTACCTGAGAGAAAACCCAAAGCAAAGCTGAGACTTTCCCTCCAGAACAAGAAGTGGGGGGGTTACATGTAGGCAATTCAGGTTTCCTTCCCGTTTTCAACAGGACAGCTCTGTCCCAAAACCTGGGATGGTTTTGAGCATGCAGTGCTTTTATCTGGCCCCTACAAGGGATGCCCTAGCAAGAGGGAGAGAATGAAGTTCAACATCCACTGGAGAGGCATAAAATGTCTTTATAGCTGATGTTCCTGGTGAACAGAACCATATGACTATAGAGCCTGAATGCTTCCGATCCTGCTGGGAGAGCTTTGCAAGCTCAGAGATACCGGTGGTGGCAGCTCGCTTGCACTTACCCACTGGATCCCTTTGTGTGCTTCCTGTTATTGATTTGCTTATCGGGTGCTGATGGAATTTCACCAGCCCTATTGTGATGGGTTTAAATCTCAGGTGCGCCAGGGCCTCCGAGGGCGAGCTGTAGGGAATGCTGCACGGGATGGGCAGCGCTTGAGTGGCATCTGTTGAGTGGGCATTTCTTCAGCTGGAAGCAAGGTGCTGTGGGAACCACGTGGGAGCTGCCCCTTGACCTGGGCTGGTTTGAGGGGTTTTTGTTCATCTGCACCGCTGACTGGGTGCAGAGTGACGCTGCTCCCCTGCCTGCCGTGCTGCAGACCGCTGGGAGGATGCTGTGCTGCATCTGCTGGGAGATGTTTCTGCTCTCCATAGCCTACTGGGCACCACCCCTCAAAAGCACCATGTCCAAACAAACAAGCAGCCGGGGCGTTTCATAAGCTGCAGCCAGACTTCAGGTGTTCTCAGGGTCCTGTTGAGTGCATTTTTGATGGGTCTTTGTGGCTTTCAGTCATGCTTTTTTCCTTGTAACAGAAAAAGCAGCTTGCTTTTGGCTCTGAAAAATTAATGGCTACATCCTCCTGAGCCCACCTCCGGTCCTTGAGCTCCGAGGTGGCTGAATCCTGCCGTGCTGGAGCTCAGTGGGACCAGAGACTGTCTCTGTCCAGCTGTGAGCAGCACGGTGTTAAAAGACCTTCTTGCAAAGCTCAGACAGACAGTGAGATAGATCGTCGGCCTCTCTGAAAAACACCCAGGCCTTTCTCCGAGCTGGAGAGGCCTGGCAGCAGCAGGGTGACAGTCAGCCCTGTGACCAGGCAGCCCCCCCAGCAGCAGATCCAGCGGCCTGTGCTGAATCACGGCCGGCTGCTGCTGTGCCAGGGTTGTACAGATGCTAAATGCTCTATTCAGAGGGAAAGTGGAAGGTCTTTGGCTGTGTCAGATGCCATCCCCGGAGCCAGGAGATGAGCCTGCAGCAGGGGGTTGTCAAGCTTGGAGCTCTCTCTGGATGGTGTTCCAGGAAATTCCTGTCCAGAGGCAAGAAAGGACTAAATCATAGAATTGTTTAGGTTGGAAAAGAACTTTAAGATCAAGTCCAACCACTCCCCAAGCACTGCCCGGTCACCGCTAACCCGTGTCCCTCAGCACCACATCTCCATGTCTCCTAAACCCCTCCAAGGATGGGGAGTGCATCGTTCCAGGGATATTGAGGGAGACACTAAAGGTTCTTCTCAAAAACCCGGTGGGAGGAAGAGAGAAAAGGAGGCAGAATGAGGAACCAGCCTCACTGAAATCCAGCGCAGCAGACCTGGGAGTGGTTTGCCTCTGGGTTGGGAAGCAAAGGTGTTAATATCTGTGGATAATTAGAGAACTGGGCCGGGAGGACTGTCAGGGACCCCCGGTTATGAACGGGGCAGGAGCTGCTCCTCCCATCCACGTTTTCCTACCAACAGCCAGGGCAGCGCCTGGGGAAAACTGCAGCACCCAGTGCTGTGTGTGTTTGGGGCAGGGAGATCCCTCCTCTAAGTACACACACACACACAGGAGGAGCCCATTTTTCTGTTGTTTTACACTCATTTTCATGCCCAAGTTGCTTTTGTGCCCGGTACACAAGGTTAACATGATCTTTTAGTGTTTCAGTGCTAAGCAGACCTGTAAATAATATCGAGCAGTGGCCAGATGAGACCAGGCTATAATCGATATGATCCTTTGAGCTCTGGGAAGAGGGCAGCCAGATGTCCAGATAATTAACACCCAACCTTTTATGGGGCAAAAATTAGGTACTTAATTTGTTACTATTTTCTACCTCTACTTTAATGGGTGGTTTCCCTTCAGGCCAAGTTCCTGAACTTACTTGTTTCAATTCTCCCAGATGACTTCATAGCTGTCTAAGGCAGAAATTAAATTGCATAGTCATCTTGCTAAGGCTTAAAAAAAGCTGGGTGAGAGATCTGGTTACTAGCAATGGAGTTTCTCTTGCCCAGTTCCATATTTCCAGTTAATTTATTGGCAGCAAACAAAACCACACGAGTTTGCTTCCTTGCTGCGGGTGACCTGAGCTTCTCTGCTGGATTCGCTCCTGACGGGGACGGCGAATGTGCTGACACGAGTAGCTGGTTATTAATCACTGATGGAGGCTGTAGCTATATCAGGAATTAGGAAGTCGGATAAAAGCAATGTCCATCTAATGGAGAATAAGGAGAAACACGGATCCTGCTTCACAGTAGACCGTGTTTATTGGCGACTTCATTTCCTTTTGCAGACAAATGCACATTCCAGAAACAATTCTGCACTTCAGCAGCTTTCTGCTGCCACTCCAGTGTCCACACTGTGCTGTGCCCCACTCTGCCACAGCGTTGGCTTTCTGAGCCCTGCAGGAAGGATTCAGCATTAAGCAGCCGTTGTGCTGTCCTCTCAGACTCAAGACGCAGCGAGACCTTCTCCTCTAAGAGTCCCTGCTCCAAATCTGTCTCTGGCCAGTCCAGGTTTACTTCTGCATGTCACTTTTGAACTGGTTTTCAGGTGCTTATTGTATCGTTGAAGCTTTGTGTCCTTGCTGGGGTGTGGGGGATCCCCTCCTGCAGCAGCACCACGCCTCACCAGCAGACCTTCTGCTGAGAGACTGGTTAAACTGGCAAACACTGAGTTTGGAGCGTGCAGCAGAAGCACGTCTGCACTAAGCGTGCTGCTCCTGGTGATCACCAGTGACAAAGCAGTGGCTGAGCAGAGTCCTTAGTGCTCCAGGATGGTCCTTTTGCTTGGGACATCTCAAATCCCTGTGGAATTCCAATGCTGCAGCCTGTCAGGTGTTGGCTGTGTCGTTGCTGTGATGGATGTGGTGACCAGTGCAGGAATGATCAGACCTTCCCTGTATTCACAAGGAGCGTTCACTTCTTTATGTGTCTTCTCTGCAAAACCTGGGGTTTCCTTTTGCTCATGCCCATGGGTGAATTATTTGTCTCCTCTGGGTGTGGATTGCTCTGAGCTCCTGTTCTGGGAGCTCGGTGCATCTCTGCTGAAGGGAGGTGTCTGGCTGGGGCAGCCCTGTTGGATCCCAGTTTGGCATGTTAGCACTTCCAGCTGTCCTCCTCCACCTGGTCACCGGGACAAAAGCTGCTCCTGGTGGGTTTGGAGGCATTAGATGATCCGGGGAGTGTTTCAGCACTGGTATGAAACCCAGTGGGTAACGTATCTCGAGCTGTGACCTTCGCTCATCAGGAAAAGGGAACAAAGTAGGTGTCTTCTTACAGCGACTGAGAAGATGGTTGGATGGTCTTGGCTGATCACTTGAAGTAGGGTGTTTAATGCTCCTGGAAATGGGCTGACAAACCCAAATTGTCTAGGTGGGAGTGCATCAGCTGGGCTCCAGGCGAAGATGCGTTGGGTCAGGTTTTGCCTGATGGTTGCCTGATGGTTGTGTGTTTTTCCTCTCCTCTCCTGATGGTTGTGTGTTTTTCCTCTCCTCTTCAGGTAACTGTGCTGAGAGACGGCGGAGCAGCGTCAGGACATCACCATGATGGAGGATCACGCAGCCAGCCAGGAGAAGCACATCCCATCAGGTGAGCACCTCCAGGAGGAGATGGTGTGAAGGACCTGCCTTGCTCACTGCTGAAAGAATGGCCTAAGTGGGTAGAGCAGGGCCAGCCTTCGAGGGTTCCTTGGAGAAGAGGGTTTTTGTGTCTGGAAGGTAACCGTGGCTGCAGCCAGTGGACAGTGGGTAGCCCACAAGATGCTCTGATGTTCGTAGTCGTAGGAGAATGCTGCTCTTTGATGTCATTGCCCAGCAAGAGCAGAACAACCCCGGACTAGTGATTATCTTAGTGCTGCAGCTTTGCCAGTGTGTGTTTCTGTGTTCACTCCTTTGTTCGCTATAAAATACAGCACTGCTTTTATTTGGAGACACAGCTCACGGGTGCTGCTTGCTGCCTGCTTGTCTCACCTGCACAGGGAGGTGGGGGGAGCTGGACAGAGAGCTCTGGGAGCGGGGCCATGCAAGAGTCTTTTGCCCCATGTTTCAGCCCTGCATTTCTCAAGAAGCCTTTCCTTTCTCATTCCACCGTGCTCAGCAGTTGAGCTTGGAAAGCCACATAACGCCAGCAAACCTGCTGGGACTCACTCCTAGCTCTTCTCCATATAAACATCATCTTAATTTTCTTTTCTTGAGGTGCTTCGGATACAGCTTACCCCAGATAAATGGGTTGTCTCTGTCCTGGAGAGGATCCATAGCATCCATTCATCCTGGGTTCTCTAACGCATTTCAGTCAAATAGCTCCTCTCAGCTTGTAGCCTCAGCTTTGCACATCACGGTTCCCAGGGATTTTGCTGATGTTAGTTTGAATCTTCTTTTCCAAGTCATTTTCTTCAGTTCTCATGATTTTATTTGCCCGGACTCCTTGCGGAGAGGAGACTTGTGCCTCCTGCCCTGCTCTTCCAAAAGATGACTTTGGCAGCCGAGCCTTCGCACCGTACGTTACGGGCTGCACCGAGCCCTTCACAGAGCCCTAATGGCTCCAGACATGGCAGAGGGGACAACAGTGACTCCCAAGTTGTGCATCTTTTCTGCTTAACGTTCCTAAGAGCTCCTTCCCTGCTTGCACCATGCTTTGCTGTTTCTAGCTCTCTGGTTCACTGGGCTTTTCTTTTGCTGATGGGTTTGTTCCTTTTGGTGATGACACTGGTGCTTTTGGTTGGCATTTTCACGCTTTGCTTGCTCGTTAGTTCTGGGGGTTGACACTCTCCCATTAGAGTTCTTGCTGGTGTGGATCTGAGCGATCAGAGTTGGTAAAGCACAGGCCAGAGTTCACAGCCAAGGTCTCGTTCTAAGTATTTGAATGTTTTCCAGGCTATCCCCTTCAGATACCAGTCGATGATGGATCGGATGAGCCTGTTTCTGAAACATCCGACGCTAAGAGCACCCCAACTACGGAAGGTGGGAGCTCTTTGACTTACTGCTTTGAAACCGTGATGGATGGGGGCATGGAGCCAGTACCTCTGAGCTCTTTTTTTGCCCCCTCTGTATTTCCTCCTCATTAGTCCAGCCTGATTCATGCTGCAGTGATGAGATGGGCAGAGCCTGTATTTAAACCAAAACTTTGTGCTGATGGAAAGGCCCTGTAGGTAGGACTCAAGGTGTATCTGTGCTGCTCCAGAGCGTTAGCTGAATGATTGTAGAAAGAATCCAATTCCAAAGTGGTCTAGAGACTTGTTCACCAGTTTAATTAACTGCATTTTTCCGTGCCTCTGGCTGCTTTAATCCCACGTATCTGCCTCTTGGAGACTTCAGGTAAAGGTGTTGGCAAAATTTATCTAAAAGAAAGGTGGACAGAGCTGCTGACCGGTTCCAGCCCTGTCCTTCTGAAGGTGTGGGCAGGCTGACAGTCTGTGAAGTGGCTCTTTTCCTGTAAATGTGTCTCAGGAAATGAGGACGTAAGAGCTGCGGGGTGCAGGAGGGGATATTGTCCCTCTTTGCAGTTGGATCAGGGCTATCACGATGAGCAGACTGGTAGATGGAGCCAGGTACCTGTCTCAAGAGCTGCACAGAGAACTGTGCAGCTGCAGTGCCCAGATGCTTTTTGAAGGGATCTGATGGGAGCTGTTCTCCCCTGCTCCAGACCAGTCCTGCTGAAGACCAGAGATGTCCTACGCAGAGAGCAGCTGCAGCTCAGGCACCAGTGGCTGTGTTTAGCTGGGTGTTTTCAGGCAGAGTTTATGGTAAAGCCTGGTTGGTGCGGCAGAGAGGGACAGCTCATGTTGTCTCTGTGATACTGGCTTTGCTCTGTCCTGCCCACTCGTCTCCCTCCACAAGCACTGGCTCAAGGGAGGGAGTCGGGTGCTTTTCTAAGCAAAAAGTTCTTCAGGCCTGGCCTGGCCTCCGCAGGGTTTTGCCACTCCCTGGCTATGTGAAAGCTGCGTTGTTTTTCAGATGCCACAGCACCTTTAGTGGAGGAAGGAGACCACGAGGATCAGGGTGGTGTCGAACAGCACGGGGAGATCCCAGAAGGAACCACAGGTGAGGGAGACCAAGGTGGAGTTTCATCTCTTGGTGCAGACAGAGCAGAGAGCTGGACTGGTTGGTGCTTAAAATAACACTACGAAGCAGGCCTGCTTCGCTCCTGAGGCCTGCGTCTTTCTTCTCCGCGGCCTGCAGAAATAATTCCTAGCTTGCAGTTGTCCTCTTGCCTTCCCCATCCTGGGGGAAACTCGTAGCCGTTTCTTCTCTCTTTCTCAGCTCCATGTCTGCCAATCTTTCTATCTGGTGGCTTTGCCTCCCACCTCCAGGCCACTTACCCGCCCATCCCGCTCATCTCCGCTGCTTTGCTGGCAAGGCCAGGTGGTCACCGCAGGACCTTGCTGCTTCTGTCCCTGCTGCTGGTGCTCTTGCTCAGCCCAGCCCAGCGCAGGAGGTTGTCTTTGGAGCTGCAGGTGGAAACCAGGCCACTGCAGCAGCAGCTCTGTGCCTGCTGGCGCGTTTTAAGGAGTAATGCAGAGGAAGTGAAGTGGCTAATTCAGCCTGAACGCTCGGTGGGGAATCACCGCACCCAGGCCTGGTTTGCCAGGGAAGGATGGGGGGATTTGGGAGGCAGAGTAAGAAAGGAGCAAGCTGCAGCAGTGCTGCCTGTATCCGAGAGGGCAGAAGCTCTTGGGAGAGTCAGGTCTCTGTGAGAAATGAATATGTGGCCCCTGTGTGGTCGCCGTTGGCTTTTCCTGGAAGCGTCAGGCAGGACCTGGGGAAGGTACTGGGTGGACGTGGGCTTCTGCCAAGGCTTGGATGCTGAAACAAGCCCACAGCACATTCCCTCGGGCAATCAAATTGTCTGTCCTGCCTCCAGTCCCCGGGCTGCTGGTGGAGCCCTGGGCTGAAAGGCAGGCTGGCCAGAATGCACAGGCTCTGCTTCAAGATCTGACTGTACCGGGGAGCCAGGAAGAAGCCGCGCGTCCTGAACTCCTTGGGAAAACAGAGAAAATCCCCATTTGGCTGTAAAATGGTGACATACAAATACAATGGATGAAGCCAGTCTGAAGGTAGTAATATTGAAAAAATTCCGACAGAGACAAAGAGTCATTGTTGTGAAGGAAATTGTGCTTCTCTAATGTACCAGTATTCCCCAAGAGTCAGGTTTATATCAGATTTGGATTTGCTGGTGTCAAACAGCCTCGGCAGAGTTCATTGCAGTGAGGTTGTAGACACCAGGAAGGTAGGGCTCAGGTAAGAGACATTCACGTGCGCGTTGCTGGCAACATAAACTCTAAGTGAGGGTACAAGAGGGGATATAAATCCACAAGTTTCTCTGCTCTGTAACAGCCTGGTTTCTGTGCCTCTGCCTGAAGGAGCTTGTGCTAACCTGCCACCAGGATGCGTGAGCTGGTGGAACTCTCCTCCAGCCTGGTACAGCACAGGCTGAACAGATCCACCAAGCTCCATCCTCAGCAAGGGCTGATTCCCCTTCTGATACTGCCCTGCTCATAAACCAGCACCAGCAGGGAGGTAAATAAATTCTCCAGACTCACGTTTGAACTCAGTTCTTGTTTTGATCATGTTTTTCCCATTCTTTCTCTGAACTGGGACCAGCTGAAGAGGCGGGCGTAGGAGCCACCCCCAACCTGGAGGACCACGCTGCAGGAGATGCTGCTCAAGGTTTGTGAATCATCTGTTGCTGGGGTCCAGTTATTGTTGCCCACATGTGTGGCTGGTGGCCAGTGGCTTGGGACTTCTGTTCAGTGGGGCAAATGCTCTGCACTGTACGAGCCATTCCGCAGTTCTCCTGTTCCTGACAGGGCAGGGCCATACATGCTTTGAATGTTCCAACATCCTCATTTCCGGGAACTGCAGCTTTTCATGCACCAGGTTTCTCTCTCAGACAGTTGAAGCCCTGGTCCTTGTTTGTCCAGTTGCAAAACAGGTTGGAAAAGGTAATAAATGGAGCTGGGATGTGCAATTAGCCAGGAGGAACGGCTCAGCATTGAACAGAGTTGGGCTCTGGGTGTCACACTGGAAATAAATTAACTCTAATGGTTGTGTCTCTTTCCAATGTACAACATGCCTCCAGCCTACTCACTGATGCCCTGATTTTAAGGGTGTTTTTCCTTTCTCATCCCAGTCTAAGGGAACGTGACTGAGAACGCTCAGCACAGCGGGCAGGGAGCCTTTTGAGATCATTAATTGTGTTCAAAGGACCCAGGGACTTCTTGGCTCTCTGGAAAGCCTCTCTTGACTCTGCTCAGTTCAGCCTTGATGGAAAACATCAGGATGAGGTTTGCCCAACGCACCCAGCACTGGCTTAATTCCGTGCCCAGTGGGGCAGCCTGGAGGATTGAGACTCAGTGGGATATTGCTCTCTTGCTAGCACTGATACACCCCAGCGCTGATTCCATGCGCCGTTTAAAATCTTAGTTAAACCCCATTTTGTAAGGTCGTTTTCTGTGCAGTAGACCTAACAGATTCCTCCAGTTGCTCGGCAGCATCTTTCCTCCTCGTGGCTGCATTAGTGCACTTAGAGACATCCAGGTCTTTTAAAGAATTAAATAGGTCTTTGCCTTCTGCGCTCAGGGCAGAATTCAGGTCGTCTTTGCTTTCCACACACGTGAGCACAGTTATCTGCAGTCTGCTCCCTGCAATTAAAAGAAAACCTCTGCTTGCCTGTCCGGGGGTTCTTGCACTAGCAGCTCTTCTGTATTTAAAATAGTGGCACCGTATGAGAAAGAAATCAAGACTTAGTGGGTGAGGGGTGAAGTTCTCTCTTCTGTCTGCCCTGGTCTGTCTGGTTCTCGGTGCTGTTTCTCACCAGATTTTTTCATAAGATCTTTCTGTCCTGTCCTGGGATCTTTCAGCTGTCAGATGTGGGGACATCCAGCCAGCTGGAGCTCTGATCTAACCTCTATGTGACGTGTCTAGGTTCTTATGTAATTGCTACTTCTCTGAAAGTGGACTTGTAATAGAGAGCTGCTTCCTTTTAACAGTCCTCTTTGATTCAGAGGAAGATGTGGTCATTGATACAGTCTCGGGTATCTCATTAGTATCTACCTTCATTTCTTGTGCTGTGGGATGTGAAGAAATGGTCTTTGCAGTGAAGATGGAGAGTCTTCAAATGCCTTTGGAGTCTTGGGTGGAGAAACCTCTTCTGAGGCTTCGCATTTTGTGCCATGGTGGCATTGGGCCAGCTCTTGATCTTGTGTTGCACGTTTGCCTCAGAACCCCTGGCAGGTCCTGGACTACAGGAGTCCAGGCGATGAGCCAACTGTCCACACCTCTGCACCAGTGGCTGTTTAATGCTCACCCTCTTTGTCTGCAGAAGAAATGAGCTGGGATGCTCTGCTGGCTACTGCACAAACAACACCCTTCAAGTCCCTGGGGTTGCAAGAGGTTTTTCTTGATACCACATTTCAAATGCTACCTGCCAAGAGGTGCCAGTGTAGGATACCACAATTTCCAAGGTCTTTGGTAGTTTCATTTAGCCAGTATAACCTCTTAAAATGGGGAGCACATCGATAAAAGGCAGAGTCAGCCTCGAGTTCTTTTCTTGTTTTAATCTCATGTATTAATCTAACAAAGCAACAATTGAAATCTCAGTTCTGAAGCGCTCTGATCTGGGCTCTTTACCCATCAGTGCTCAAAAAGAGCAAAAAGTATTTGAAGCTGGACAAATTCATAAGATAAGATGCACATTCTCACTGGGGCAGTTGACTTTAAAGCAATTTCCCTATGGTCAGGGTAAATTCTCCATTGCTCAGTGCATCTTTGCTTCAGTTGAATGAATTTCTGACAGAAAAACGCCAGCTCAACCAGAATATATGGCTTAATGCAGCAATTGTTGGGTGAAATTGTAAAGGTCTGGGTCATGCATGAGATCAGCGATGGAACAGAATTCTCTCTTACACCCCCCCTAAAAAAAGAGATGGGTGTCTCTGTGATGGCTTTTAAATGTCACACTTTCTGCTCTGCCCAAATGGAGGCAGCAGCTGGAGCTCTGAGTGGGTGCACGGTCCAAAGGCAAGAAGAGGTGGCCACTCACCACCACGATGGCCCAGTTGTGGTGTCAGATTAGAAAAGGGATGTGTGCTTGGCTTCTGAAAACCTCTATAGCTAAACCAGCTCAGAGAGTGAGGGTATGGAGGATGTTGGTGGGTGGATACCCCCCACCTGAGACCGGGTCCAGGGAGCAGTCCGGTCTCCGCGTGCTGTGCTGTTGCGGTTCCTGATTCCCATGAGGATCAGAGTTTCTTTCCAGGCAGAAGATGCTGTAGCAGTGAGTTGTCTGTTCAGTGGGGCGATGTGGGTCTTGCTTTTATCCTGTAGATTGGTAGTAGAAATCCTTGGCCTCTCTTCAGCATGACATGACATGCCTGTGCTAATTGTTTGCCCATGCTTCGTACCCTGCGTCTTCGACTCCAGGGGAGCCAAGCTCTCCAAAGCTACCGCCTGGCCCTCAGGAGCGCGTGGGAGATGCGATAGAAAGAGAA
Source organism: Chloroceryle aenea (assembly GCA_013399075.1). NCBI lineage: Eukaryota > Metazoa > Chordata > Aves > Coraciiformes > Cerylidae > Chloroceryle > Chloroceryle aenea. The sequence continues at coordinate 51,442 of VWZY01007929.1, forward strand.
AGCCAGGCCACAAAGCAGGTCCCTGGGGTGCTTCAGCAGCCTCTTCTGTCGCATGAAACCAAGGCTACAACAGCAGCTCCCACCAGGATCGAGGTCACCATCCCAATACCTCTGGATCTGTACCAAGGCTCCCGAGCATCTGAAGACAGCAGCGAGTTGTGGGATCATCGAGGCAGAGAAGGCATTGGTGGGGATCCGGCGCTGGGAGCAGAGCTGGGTCCTGGTGTGGGCGCTGAGGGCTCGGCAGGAGCAGGTGGCACAGGTTTCTCCCGTGTTAAAGATGGGCCATCTCCTCTATCCACCCGAGCTCCCTTAAAAGAAGATGCCAGTGGACAGCAGAGAGATGAGGACCGTGATATTGATGAAACTGCTGAACAGGGTTTGCTTTCTCTGGTGGGTCAGCGTGTTTCACCAGGACCTGGAATGGGCTCGTGTCCAGCAATGGCCAAGGAAGAATATGCCTTTGGAGAAAACAAGTCCGAAGATGTCCTCAGAGATGTCCCAAAAGAGGCACTTCTTACTGAAACCGAATCACGTAANAACCGAATCACGTAAGGCAGGAGAGGACCAGGAGGAGAGGACACAGCCATGGAGGAGGGAAGAAGATACAGGTGTCACCCCATCAGAGCCTTCTGAAATCATCTCCCAGAAAGAAGCAGAGCCTGGGGAGGGAGGAGATTCTGCACCCTTGCTAGAAACAACCACGGAGTTAAAAGATGATGTGGAAGACAAAGACGCTCCTTTGGAAGAGGCTGTCCCAGATACAGGAGAACGTCGCACGCCCAAGAAGAAACCTTGTGCCCACAGTGCAGACAAAGGCGTCAGCCGCGTCCCTCTCCTGAAAGGTGTGTGCACCGTTTGCCTGCCCCGAGCTCACCTTGCCAGGGGCTTGCTCACCACAAGGCTGCCTGAACCAGTACTTCAGCTTGCTGCCACCTCTCCAGTCCTGCTGCTTGGGAAATGGCCTGGACCTTGGCTGTGAACTGATCTACAAAGCACCGCTGCTTCTCCCTCCCTCTCCTTCCCTCTTTAGTTTAATCCTGGATATCCTGACATATTTGCCAGACCCTCGCGCTTCGGTTTGGCGTCCCTTGCATGGCGCTGGCGTGTCCCCGGTCATGCTTTGTTCAACCTCTTTTTGTTTTGATTTCCTTGGATCTGCGGGGTGGGCACCTTAACTCCCACCTGGCACCTTCCCGGAGAAGACGAAGACCGGTGGACGTTGCTCTGGCATGTTGGAGTGGGGCTAACCCGGCGCAGGCTGCAGCTTGTCCCAGCGAGACACGTGCCATCTGGTTTGCATGTGGCCGCTGGCCGGCCCAATAACTCTTGGCTTTCTTAAAGAGGAGGAAGGAGGAAAAAGGCAAGTGAGATGGCAGGTTAACCATGGGAAAGGCCCCGCTTTGCTCCTCTTTCTTGTATTTTTCCCTTAAATATCCATTGCTGATGACTGTTGGAGGTGAGGTCTGCAGCCAGCTGGGCCGTACCCCACTGCAGGGTGTGTCTGGTGCTCTTGCAGAGCATCCTGCTCTGATCCTGGTTCTGGATGGTGTGTCCCTGGGTGGTCCAACACGACAGCTCTATTTCACAGAATCCCAGTGTGGTGGGGGTTGGAAGGGACCTCTGGGGATCATCTGGTGCCACCCCCCTGCTCCACCCAGCAGGGGCACCCAGAGCAGGGGGCCCAGGGTCACAGTGTCCAGGGGGGTTGGGAATCTCTCCAGAGAAGGAGACTCCACAGCCTCTCTGGGCAGCCTGTATTTGGGCTGTTCTGTGGGAGCTGCCCACGCGCAGAGACCCAGCTCTTGGGTGCACCTAACAGTGTGTGTGTCTCAAACTGGGCTGGGAGGGCAGTCAGTCCCTGGAGCCTCAGTCTTCACGTGGCAATCTCAGTCTTACCAGTCTTAGAATCAGAATGGTTTGGGTTGGAAGGGACCTCTAAAGGTCATTTAGTCCAACCCCTTGGTCTTGGGTGAAGGTCTGAGAGTTCACCACTGAATGCATGACCATCCCTGCCAACAGAGCAGCTCTTGGACCTTTTCTTTCTCCAAGAGCTGTTTTCCACCTTTGCTGGGGCTCGGAGGGACGTCACNGGTAAGCTGAAAATAAACCCAGAGGTGACACCAACACACTAAGTGCTGACTCCCTCTCCTGACTCCCTCTCCTGCAGTCCCGGGCTGCAGTTCCTCTCAGGAATCCTCACCATTATCGTCCCTTCTCCCGNTGGTCTTGGGTGAAGGTCTGAGAGTTCACCACTGAATGCATGACCATCCCTGCCAACAGAGCAGCTCTTGGACCTTTTCTTTCTCCAAGAGCTGTTTTCCACCTTTGCTGGGGCTCGGAGGGACGTCACTCGGGCCACGCTCAGTGCCCAGACGCCGGCTTTGCAGTGAGCTGTGTTAATGGCTGGGGCAGCAGGACACGCATCAATACCTGATGGTGTTCACCGTGCTGTACCTTGCTCCGACTGTCCAGGGCCTGGCCTGGGGGGCAGCTTTGCCTTTCACCCCAGTTCCACATCCCAGAGACTGGTTTGGCTGCTTCCATGAGCCTGGAACCACTGCTCTGGTGTGCGGCGGGGAGAGCGTGCCCTTCGCTGTGCTGGGTTCATGGAGAAATCATTGATGTAGCTTTTTTTCCTTTGGAGCCAAAGCTCATAGCAGATTTCTCTTCGTTCACTACCTAACGAGCCGTCGGGGAGCTTCGCACGCGTGCTGTGGGGAGTTGGCATGGCTTGCTCTAGAGCCTGGAGGCCGTGGCGGGCTGGAGATGCATTGCCCACAGGCAGCCAGTTTCTGATTCATTAGGAGGAATTTCTTTAATTATTTAACAATCTTCTCCTTCAAAGACAATTGTAGAATCCCAGACTGGAAGGCACCTCAAGGATCATCTGGGAGGTGTCTAGATAAGATGGCCCAGCACCTCGTCCAGCTGAATCTTAACGGTGTCGGTGATGGGGACTCCACCACCTCCCTGGGGAGATTATTCCAATGATTGTTCACAGTGTGAGAAATTGTCCTCTAGTGTCTCATTGGAATCTCCTCAGGAGTGACTTGTACCCATCGCCCCCCATCAAACAGCTGCTTTGTGGCTGTTCAGCTCCAGCCTTGCTCCAGTCCCCAGTTTAACCGAGCTCTGGGGGTGGCTGTGGGGCGGGTCAGTGCTGGATTAACCACCTTACGGAATCAAAGGGGGAAGCAGTTCTGCCAGAACCGAGTGACTTTATGGTATTTCTGAGACTCATGGTTAATTGGAAGGAGAGCAGGGACATGGGACACCCCCCAGCACACACATTGCTGCAGTGCAGGCGTGCTCATCTCTCTCTAGACTTTACTGACCGGGCCCAAGACGAGGAACTG
>VWZY01007930.1:0-23341 GCA_013399075.1 Chloroceryle aenea
CCAGAGCGGGAGCGGCCGGCCCGGGCTGCTGGGCCTTGTTGCTCAGCGCAAGGGGGAAACGGTTCCCGAGAGAGACAGTTTGTTTCTTTCTGAAGCCCGGCGCCAAATCCACCGCTGCAGGAAAACTGCCTCCATACCCAGCAATGGCATCTTGTTCGTTCTGGGCTGCTGTCGTGCTTTGTGGCTTCAGTCTAAGGGTGGTAGCAGAGCACCCGACAGGTTGTTACATGCCTGATGACATTTCACATCACTAAACCCTCTGCAGGTTTTGGAAACAATACTAAGGTTAGAGGATAAGGCAGTTACAGAATACATATGACTTACTTCTCCAAGGAAAGTTGCTGGGGTGTAACTTACAAAAAAAAAAAAACAGACAAAAGGCAAAACACCAGCAGTGAGACAAAATAGTCCTTACCACTCCAAGTGTGACAGCTATCTATACAAAGATCTCACTTGACACCTACCTCCATAAAAAGGCAAAGCTGTGCTTTATTTAGCACATGCTCTTACACAGGTGGATGGAATGTTTAAAACCTATGAAAACATAAAAGAACCCACTCTTGGCAGGAGTTATGTGACCATGTTTTATGCAGAGAAACTGCCTTATGAAGCTGATCAAAGCCTAAGCATCTAAGGACTTTATATCCTTAGTCTGAGCTTAGCAACTCAAATCCATGCAGCCAACTGTCAAGCACTATTGAGGTGTTAGGGTGCCACAGCACTGAAATCAAGCTTTTGATGCTGCCAAGGAATCTGTGCAGCGAAGATGTGCATGAAGTGCTACAAGGTCTGACACTGTAGCCACAGTAGCATTTGTCATGAAGAATTTCGGGTATGACAATCAAAGTTAACATTTTTTCTTTCAATGCTTGTGTCTTACCTTTATTAAAGGTGTTACAGAACAACAGCCACAGCATGCCAGTCTGCTAGCGAAGAGGAGTTACAGTGGTAGAGAATGAGGAAGAGGATATAAGCAACTTGTTAACAAATAGTTAAGTTGTTCTCCACTATTTTTTTTTTTGTTGGAACAATTATGCTGATTTTACAGAAACTGCCTCTGAAGGATACTGAAAATACATTTCTTCTACAAGTGATAACAAACTTTTCCTTCTTTTCAAACTCTTGAAAACTTTGGGGAAAAAAGAAAAACCACTGTCACTCCAAGAGCTCCTTTTTTGGACAGCTGTCCACATAGGGCTTCCCTATATTAGGGAAATCAGGAGTTCTTTTACACAATATTAGTCATCTTTCCTTTTCACAGTAGCAATGGAAAAAATAAAAAGACCTGTATCTGGCTCAAATAAATCAAGCTACGCAGTCTGAACAATCTACAGCTGTACACTGTGTTCAAAGAATCAATTCTAGTTTCCATCTTACAGCAGAACCAGTCCAGATAGACAGAATTTGTTACTTTACTTGGCTTCAGAGGACCTTAACACAGCGAGGCAAATGTTACTATTGCTGCACTTTAAAGATAGAGTGAAAAAGTTTTACTTATCCATCAAACCTTTTATTTTCTATTATCAGTATGTGATCGAGTTTATGGAATTGGAGGGTAAGAACTGAGGAACATACCAACTGCACTTTACAGATTAACAGCCACAAAATTAGAAAGCAACTATACAATCTCTGAGCTTCACAAAACTAGTTTTCATTTGTAACACTTGACGCAACAAGATTAACTGCAACAAGTGAAGAAAAGCTACATCTGTAAAGTGCTATTTTTGTTAGAAGTGGCTAAAAAAACACAACTACAACAGATTTGGGTATTCGGCAGGTAGATTGTCAATATCCTCCGAATCTTTCATTTCAGGCTCTGTGTTTTTTGATGAAATTGATCAGCCCATTCGTTGAGCTATCATGAGATGTCACTGGAGCATCTGACTCTAGTTCAGGCTCAATTTTCTTGGCAAGTTGTTTTCCAAGCTCGACTCTGTATTTATGAAAGCAGGGGAAGAAAGAAGAAAAACAACATTAGTGCTAACAACTTTGGGTATTTACTATAAGCCATTGAACTTAAAAATAGATGCAGTAAAAAAGGTAGCTTCACTACAATGAATGTTTTTCCCTTTGCAATTTACTGACAAAGGTAGTATTATTCAACTCAGTGACACTCGGGAACAACTGGAGTTATCACAGCTGCTTAGCTGAACAGACAGCTCTCAAATTACAGGATGTCTAGAGAAAAGCAGGCTTGTTTTACAAGAGAAGTCTTTGCCCCTTCAGCAGTCATTTGTGTTATGCAGTCTGCTTATTGGTTCTGTTCTAACCCAAACCAGGACAGCCCTAATGCAGAATGCATTCAGCTTGCTACTGTTCACTGTTGAACATGACACCACTCAGAACAAGGACTTGTAGCACCAAGACAATAAACAAAGGTTGAATTGCAGACCTGGAAGACTGCCCCAACATCAGTGTGCTACCCAGGGGTTACAGCCACACAGGCTAAGAATCTAGGATATTCCATCCTCAAGTTCCAGAGTTGGTGTTGGATACCATTCTCAATTTTGAGGTGTTGCAGTAAAAGCTGTACTTGTTCTTATCTCAGTCCTGATTTCAGAGTTAATAGCAAGATGTTCGCTTTTATTAATTACTCTTCCATTTTCAGTTTCTCCTGCAATATTTTAGTTAGAACTATTCTACCACAGCAAGTTCTTTAAGAAAACATATACAAAGACCTACCCTACAGCCTTTAAGAAGGGAGCTTAGTGTAAACTGCTATTCTAGGCCTGTAGAGCAAACTTGCTGTTGAAAATAACCCCTCACAACACAGGCAGGTTTCCTCTGAGAAAAAAAAAAAATCTTACTTCCTAAACCCTCTCTCACTCCTAAATCTTCATACAGTTTATGTCACTACAGATTAAAATAATCCTGTTAGCTCCTGATTTAAGTTTTCCATTTTTTTAAAAGTGAGACTCCAATGCCTCAAAGCTGCTATTCTCCATTATGGAGCTCTACCACGAGCCTTGGTCACAGGTGCAGCCTGCATTAGACCTAGACCTACTATACATGCAGGCATCTGCCAGGACTTCCCTTGTACCTCCAAGTATAGGAAAAGCAAGTGACTGACCACCTCTTAGGAGAGGTCATTCAAACTCCCCACTGAACATTTCTAGAGGTAAAATAATTCTTTCCCTCCCTTCTATAAAGGAAATTTTCCCTTTAACTCTCAGAGCATGTGTTCAGCCTGATTAACTACTTTACTCATTACTGTCTTTTCTGCATTCATAGTATTTTATTAATCAAACTGAACAAAGGTCCTTAGCTAACATTGTAACTAGAAGTCATTATGCATGGCTGAACAAGGATACATAGTGACTTTGCCCCTGAAAATTCTCTTTTCATTTAGAGCAATCCTTTTGCTCCGAGTAGAACACATTTTCATTGTCTTCTCTAAGTCATGACATATTAAGGAATACCAGAGTCAGTAAGTACACAAGAAACAGATCAAGACTACTCACCCCCACTGGTCATAACTGTTAATATCCCAGACAATTCCTTGAACAAATATCTTGTGCTCATACATAGCTATAAGCAGAAAAGAAGGTTTATCAATAAACTTTATCATAAAGTCTTACTAAACCTCTCATCTTTGAAGGCTTTACTCACCAATGATTGCTCCCAGAGTGAAAGGGTTGAGTTTTGTAAACATGATGGAATTGGTTGGTCGATTTCCCTGAAAGACCTTTCAAAAGAAGAGTTACATTGTTATCTACTGTGTTGTAAAACTGCAGGAAAATAAAGACTGCAGGTTTCCCATGTCTCTCACACTGGACTATTTTTATTAGCAGGAAATACAAAAGCCTTGAAAGCTTTAAAGGCTAAAAACTGCAGACAAAATTATATCTATGTTTTATTTCAAAAAAATGGCAAAATTTTATCTCCAAGCACTGTTACTGTGTTACTAGCTACTATAGGACACTGGAAGTAAAATACAAGTTAATACTCCCAGAGGTAGTGATGATTGAGTTCGTGTGTTTTGAAATGCCTCAAAAGGCTTCCAGACCAGCATACTTCAGCAGGAGTGCCATTCACAGACCACTCCATGAGACCTGACAAATACAGCCTGTAACAACACAACAATCACAGCTATCAAAACAGTAGCACTCGACAGCCACCAGAGGGCACTGCCCCATCAGCAAACTCCATCGAGCAGGAGAACAACACTGCACCCTCACCAGCCCATCAGCTAAGAGAGGAAAGTTGTCAAGTGCCAAAGCGTAGTTACCTTATGGGGAAGAAGCTTCTCCAAAGCATCTCCACTCAGTCCAGCCGCTTGAAGTTCCTTACGAGCTTCATCAGCAGTCTTTCCTTTCATCAAGGCCTCAGTTTGAGCAAGGAAGTTGGCCAAAAGGATCTAGCAGGTAGAAATAAAAAGATCAACTCAAGCTACTGCTTCCTTAGCTAGATTAACAATACCTAGTGCTTGAACATAGAGCGAGACCTAGTCTAGAGTTACAGCTGTTGGTTTTAACACTATGGCAGTAAGATGTGCAATAGGTTTAGCTGCAGAAGTGTTGATACTGTTCACTCAGTGCCAGGAGACTTGATTTGCTGTTTTAATAGCACAGGTATTCAAAGACAACCAAGACTATTGTGCAGAATCCCACTCCTACTTAAACTGACCAGGAGCCTCCCAGTAGAACAAGAGCCAGGATTTCAGTCACCTTCACCCTGTATAGTCTGTACTTTTATTTCATGCTAGACCATATGGAAAGCCAGGTGCAAAGATTACTCAAAGGTAACCAGCTAGGATGTACTTACCCTACAGAAAGGAAACTCCCCATATGATCCCATAAAACAATCCCTACCAATACAGTAGGGGTTTAGTTTCCTATTCTCTGCCTCACGTTAGACTGTAAATTCATGCGTGGTTTTGTCGCATCTGTTACACTGAAGACAAACTCTTACTGTATCTACAGTCAAACAAAATCTTTATTTTGCAAGGTCATATTCTAAAGTTTTCGCCTGTACTTGATGTTACTCAACAAAAAATACTACTACACAATTTAAATAGTACCTGTAGTCTGAAATCATGACCAGATTTGCAATTTCAAGACTGAAAATCATTCAGTGAGGAAACACCAATTCTTTTTTCTGAAATATGCATGAAGTAGTAGATCTGGACAGGTTTCCACCTATGGAACTTTGTTATACATGGTTCACTAAAAAAAACTTAGTTGGATGACACATTAAAAAAACTGGTCTGGTTAAAAAATATGTATGTGCCTAAGGCTATGACCCTAGTTATGCTAGCAATACTCAGCAAATTTTGTCCTAGAGCTTAAGGCTTGCAATAGCATCACTGAAGAAGTTTTCATCAGCTCTGAGAATTTACTTCTTCCTACTTCTGCAAGGATTATACTCTACTCATTAAAATTCCTACAAAGACATTTCTATCCAAATACTTAATTGCTCAATTCTTTCCAGCCTCAGCAGGCCAACAGGCCACAGCACTGACCTGCCTCAGGAGCTGCAGCTTCAAATTCTTAAAAAAACCCCATTGCATTACATATTGTACAGAGAATCATTCTGGTATTTTCAAACCTATTGTAAATGTTCGTAGAGCCTATGTATGTAGTTTCAAAGCAACATTTAGAAATCCTTCACACCGCAATACTGAATAAGCTTCCAATGCCTTCGGCTGCAAAAAAATATGATGAAGAACTATTACCTTGTGATGCAAGCCATTTCTGACTGGATGCTGGGTCTGGACTGGGATCAGAAAGTCACAGGGAATCATGCGAGTTCCTGTAAGAAAAAAGTCATGTTAATAAACCTGCAACAGGAAAGCCTTAAAATATCTTCAATTCTCACCTTGTTTTCAGAGTTATTGCAAGATTTAATCACAAACTTTTTTTACCAACAGCAGGAGGGAAGTGACAACAGAGCTTGGTAGTTTCAGCTTGTTGACCCTCCTTACTGTAAAGTTAAAACCTGCACCTTTTAGTCTTTAAAAGCCACTAATTAAGAGCACCATAGCAATAAGATTCTAGGTTAGATAAAGAGTCCAACATCAAATCAGTGTCAATTCTGCAGACTTTCTTGCAGCTTTGTAGCCATTCAGAATTTAATTTCAAAACAAGGTGTTGAATAGTTTCAATTTACCTTGATGAATGAGCTGGTAAAAAGCATGCTGCCCATTGGTGCCAGGCTCTCCCCAAACAATAGGGCCAGTCTTGTAGTCCACAAGAGAGCCCTTCTTGGTAACGTATTTGCCATTAGATTCCATATCACCCTAAAAGAAGGGAAGGCCATTATCACCTTTCTTGCAGTACCACAAAGCATCAGTACAAGTTTCCACATACACTTCCAACTAGAATGAGTGATGCTTGTTTATCGAAATTTCCTAAGTATCAGAGATACACCCATTTAACTTATGGACATCAAGATAAGGGAGGTCTGAGGAAAAACCCCCGAGCAAATAAACTGATAAACTTGGCACCAGTCTCCTCAGGTCCTTGATTACATGACTAAGTGATGGCAGATTTAACCTAGGAACATGCATTTGGGTTCTAGAACCAGCACAGATGCAAATCCACATATTTGTGTCTTGAAACCTTTACTCTGAGCCTTACCTGCTGGAAGTAGGCAGCAAAGCGGTGCATGTACTGGTCATAGGGCAGAAGGGCATGGGTTTCACACTTATAGCAGTTTATATACCAGACTCCCAGCATGGCTAACAGAACAGGCATGTTCTTCTCCAGCGGGGCAGTGTGGAAGTGATTATCCTGTATGACAAAGGAAAATTATACCTGATAAAGCAAATGTCATCCTTTCCAACTCTTAATTGACTTACTTTTTTTTTTTATCCAAGGAGGGCTTTCTAAGCACAGTCATTTTAGAAGCATTGAGGAGACATGGAGAACTGAACTTTAGAAAGAAACCTGCTTTCAGTTACTGTCCTAACAAGTCTTAAGGAAAGCAAGTTTGAAATGAGCATCCCACACTCACCATCCAGTGCGCTCCTGCAAGCAGGCTCTCAAAGTTGTCAAAACCTAACAGGGGAAAAAGTTCATTTTTTATTTACTGTTAAAACTCAGACTTGATTTTTCTTAGAGAAAATCAAAACAGTCACAACTCCTTGTTTGCAGCAAAGCTCCCAACACTGAACTCAGTTGAATTTGGGCTTCTCCTGAAATTTGCATCACATAAGCCAAATGTATTTAGTTATAATTAAAGCCTGGACTTAAGAGAGAGTCCCACTTCATGAAACATACTTCAAAAGCCTTTGCCTAAAATCCCCATTGAGGTAGAATAAGCAAGTAGAAGGAAAAGAGTCACTAAAACCAGGCTCAGTATTAAAAGGCTACATAGTTTTCAACAAGTTTGAACACTTAAGTCACTTCAGTCTGTGGGAGACATCCCCAAAAAAATCAGGGCAAGGCTAGTACAGCAGGGATTTCTGCATTGAAGAGAAATAACTGTGATAATGTCTTCTCAAAAAAGTTGCACCCTTCCTTCCCCGTTCTCTTAATTTGCCTGATTTATCTTTGCTCTAGAGCTAGACATTTATATTGCCATTCATTTTCACTAATGAGTAGTTTAGCACTGTCCTTTCCCACAAAGCCAGAAAGCCTGATTCTTATATCAAAAAAGGAGGTGAAGTGTTTGGCAATCAAAGCAGCATCTCTACCTGTAGTCTGAAATCTTTCTTAGGAGAGGACAGAGCTAAGTAAGAGCAAGAAGTGCAGAGAGACTGGCATGTCAGCACCCAATCTGTCGGACAGCAGAGATGAACAGTTTACTGCAGACAAAACAGTGAAGTGTCTGACTGAAGTTTATCTTGCAGTTCACATAGATTTTTCTACACATAACATCTCCTATTCATATCGTTCCAAAACCAATGTTTTTCTTCTAACCCCAGTCTAGGGGAATTCTAGCTTTATTTGGTTTCAGACTAATTATCTGAAAGAAATTATAAGGAAACAAAAGCAAGGCTGCTGTACAGCCCGCTCACCAGGACACAGCAGTTCTTAGACCTCTTCCACATCAACTGTGTACTCCTCACCTACATTTGAGATCTGCATGAGATATGTCAATGATACTACATAATACACAAAGTAGTAGGTGGAGACCAATTTCAAGGGTTTTTCTCCAGTCTCAACTGCAGATAGAAGCAGCATTCCGGTATCAGGCCCTACAGCCTAAAAAATGAAGTACTAGGGACATGAGGAAGTAATAGTAGAAGGAGATCATTAACAATGCTAAACAGAGCTCATAGGCAGAACCAGAAATAGATTTTCATGCTCAGCATGTTATGCAGTCACTTAAACTAAACATCCTATTCTTAAATAGTTCAGAAATGTCAGTTGCTAAGCTTGATTTTCAACACTGACACATCTTTACATGCAGCAAGCATTTCTGGCTATGCAAGTGACTAAAGAGATGCAATTTGGCAATGTGCATCTAAGCATGGCTCATTTCTGAAACTGCATTTGTTTATAGTACTAAACATCTCAACATCTGTTGCATTAGATTGTTCTGTAGCACAACCACTAAAGTGGGTAATATGGTATTTGCCCCAAGTCTGATCCACAACCCACTACTGTTAATGTATTCCAGTTATATTCCTGAACTCTTGGCAATGTTACATCACAGGAATACCTACCGATATGCAGGGCAATGGAGAGACCAATGGCAGACCACAGAGAGTAGCGGCCACCAACCCACTGAAAACAAAGATACATGTTTATACAGAAGTGCAAAGCTTTTAAATTCAAACTTAAGCTGTTAGGAAACAACAGCATGTGTTTAGACTATTTTCAGCAAAATCAATATGCTTTCTAGGGATAATTCACTGTTCGTTATATCCAGTGGTCAATGGCACCTGCACCTTAGAGCAGTCCCCTAATGAATCCTTAAGAATGCATTTCCTGAGACTTCAAAGTTATTGTACTTCACAATTTATATAACATATGTTGAAGCAAATTCCTTGATTTCAGTTCATTTCTGAATAGTAAATTTGCACCTTGTATTAAGTTCTTTCCTAATATCACTCCTCCATAGGTAGAGCCTGCTTCAGCAGTACTATGGCACTCTCTAGGGAAAGGTAATGCTCTAGATAATTTCTGACAACAGCTTGAAAATCTAGTTTGCCAAGCACATAGTCCATAAGACACAACCAAACCTGTTTCTGATTAAGGGCCAAGACTACGGGCAGTATACTTAAAATACGTATCTGCTGCAAAACATCAAATTAGGCTCCTGTTTCTGATGTTTGACCTTTACAGGCCTAGATCATATACAGTAGACCTCAACAGCCAAATGTCATAGCTTATAATAACTACATACACTGAAGAATAAGCCAAGACTTGTCTCCTGTTACCCAACAGCTGATTAGATAACCAAGGATATAGAAGGCTCCTCTTCAGACCTTTCACTGCAAGACTTTAATGGAATGGCCCAGAGACAAGACTATTTCACTTGTCTGACACATTCTCAATTTGCATTTAGTTATGAGTTTTCAGATCTTTCAGTACAGAGAACACAACTATTGCAATTTAGGTGTTTTAGCAGTTTCCTGACATCTAGTTCGCATTTTCTGGACCAACTTAGATTATTCTAACAGTTAATATCCACTACAGAAAATTAAACATTTACTTACATCCCAAAACTCAAACATGTTCTCTGGGTCAATTCCAAAGTCTTTAACTTTAGGCTAGAATAAAAAAAAAAAATCATGTAAGTACACCATAAGTAAACTGAGCACTCTTAAAAATCTTTGTCTAGCTAATAAAAAGACCCATAAGTTGGATATCTATTAAATAGACAATACTCCAATGACATCCTCCATTTTAACAGTACATAGCAGCCATCAGAAAAAAGTACACTTGTTTCCAGCAATCACTATCTCTATTCAATAGTCTCAAAAAAGCATACATTCATTTTGTAATCATTCCACGTGGAGTTGGACTGACATTCAGTTTACATTAACAGAACCAAAATGGAAGAAAAGAACTTCACACCATAGTACCTGACAGCCTCTCAATTACTGCAGTCTTCTAATTGCTATTGGTCTTTCTACTTCATACTTTTGCAAAAACCATCACAACAGGGTACACTATGCTCAACATATGCTACAGATTATTCACATGAATTACCTGCATCACTTCAGGAGGCTAAGAGAGTACTATTTGTTTACGTGACTTCATTCACACACACTTAAGCAACTATAGGCAACATTAATAACAGCACAGACACTTCAAGTGTAAGAGATGTTGATTTCAGATTTAAAGCTGTAGCACAAAATGCACAGATCTGCAATGAAGGTCCAGTCTTAATACTCAAAGTATTTCAGTAATTCAGTGGAAACAACTATGCTTCCTTTCAAGAGGAATACTGAATACTTGAATAGTGGTATTCAAGTAATGTTGTCTTAAAAGATAGGCTTCCTTACTGGATTTTAAAATGAGGCCATCTTAAAGATACATGTAAAAAAATCAATGTATATTATACTTACACCATTGGTAGACAAGGCAACAAAATGCTTGGCCACAGCTGAAGGCTAATAAAAATAAACAGACTGTTAGATCTAGAATGATAATTATTTTGCTTTCTAGTCCTAAAGCTGATCAACTGTTTAAACAAAATATTGTTGACAATCATCAGTTATTTTTGCATTATCAACTTGAAATCATCTTACTGACATTGAGCATGGGATTTGTTGGCATGCCTGTCTGAAGACAACCTTCTGATAATATTCTCATGAAGCCCTCTGTAAGCAGTCACTGCTTAAAGCAGCACACTATTTCCTTAAGGCTGTGTTACCAGTTTGGAACATTGGTGGTAACCGATATGGAGCAGATGAAGTTTGTTGTACAAGCACTACCCTTCTGGCAAGGGTCAAAAGACCAAGGCAATTGCAACTGATAAATCTCAAGCTCCAGTATAAACTGGGGTCTTTCAGCAAGTGTTCCAGTGAAAAAAGATGAGCTGTCTGCAACAGTAGCATAGTGAGGAATTTCAAGACCAGCTTTTAAACAGAGTACAGCTACCCTGACTGGAATAGGTTAATGACCATCAACCTGAGGTGGCAGTATCTTTTTTTACCTTTAAAGGTTAGAAATAGGAGAGAATGAACCAAATAAAAGGTCTCTATTCATAGCACAGCCATATGCCATAGAAATGTTAGTGTATTGCTCCAACCATGCTTAATTTCTGGATTTTAAAGATTTGCCAAGAATTGGAAGGTAATGCCACATATAGCATCACTGATGAGAAGTACAGAAATATGGTATCAAAGTATTAGCCAGCTCCAAGACAAACACAACACTTCACAGGCAGTATTTGGGGGAACAATGCAATACAACCATTTATAATGAAAATCTAGTGGATTTATCACTTTGATTGGGCATAACAGCCTGTCATTAACCACGAAGCACTGAAATGCTCAGTTTGCTGAGCAACACAGCCTGTGTTTGGACAGCTACTGGCTCTACTCCAAAGCACACAGGATGACCAGGGAAAAGCTCCACAATGGAAATCTGTTGTGCTGTGTTGCATAAGCTAAACATATTCAACTTACATCATTAGCAGCATGTAAAAACCACTCTTTGGCTGTTTCTGCGTTGGTAATAGTTTCTTGTGTGGTGAAAGTCTGCACACGAGAAGACAAGGAATTACATAAACCACTACAAACTGGAGCAAGTTCAGACTGCTAAAGTGTTCTATGTTCTAAATAATAGGAGGAGAGTGATTCTAGATGTTCATAACCAGCAGTTGCTGCCAGATTTCAGCAAAACAGCAAGCTTATCAGCCCAGTAAAGACTAGTGCTGCTAGATTTACCCATTTAGTTTTAAACTAGCATGTATTTGTAACTGAAATAATGATTCTTCATTTCCTACCTTCCCTCCCTAAAACTGTTACGCAAAACCTCAAAACAATTACTTTACTGCTGTCTTTCACTGAAAATGAAGTTTTACTATTCAACTAAAAATGAACTAATTGAGTATCAAAAGAGGATAATCTGGCTGGTTTGTCCTCTTTCTTCAATGCCTACTTTTTCATGTAGGAACACTCATTTCTGCTATGACTCTCGCTATAGTTCTGTTTTGCTGATTAGAGGAAACCCTTTTCCTGCTTCATGAAGTGTGCACAAAAGTTCAGTCATGCAGTTTTGAAAATATCTACAACCATTCTGATTTATTCAACCATCAAAATTTAGCTTTAAGGGTGAACACTAGATTCAACCTAGTCTCATCCATCTCCAGAAATATTTCATTATAAAACACAAGCCTGTTATGGAAAACAAAAAAAATGCCATTCATCCTCTTTCAAAGATATCCAATTATCTAACTACAGTCTGGCAAACAGAAATTGCAGTGTTACCCTTTCAATTTGACAGTCTAAGCCTTTGGACCGTGATCCTTGAACTTAATTATTCAAAGTGGCCATTAGTATTACTTTGTGAAGCTTCCTTATTATTCCATAAGTTGTTGCTCGGCTGCAGTACTGCCAAGATAAGATAATGAGCACCACCAAAGAACATGGCCAGCATTACACACATGTTCATTTGTTGTAGATTGTCTTCAACAGCAAAAAGGTTCTACTGTGCTTTACAAATCAAGGCAATTCAAGTTACGTAACTATGAAGTCTGATTTCATCAGTTTCCTCTACTAAGACAGATGCATTCCTCAACAGAAGATGGCAGCTAGCATGTTTACAGAGTAAGTTATCAGCAAGGCAAGACTTAAAAGGCAGCTATTAGGGCTATATCCAGAAGTGTCATCTTATAAATTTACCAGCAGACTATCTTTACCTCTTGGTAAGATGTTTAGTATTTATAGTGCTCAAGGAATACAGCATTTAAGTTATTTAGGGGAAGCTATTTTGTTACTACTCTAGAACAGAAGCAGGATTACCAAACTACACACAATTCATTAACGCAAATCCCAGAACACTTAAGTAAATAAAACTATACAAGTTACCAAGGACCAAAAGTAACCTTAAAGAATGAGACAACAAGATCTTGAACTTCTAAGAAATAACTACATAGGATCCTACATTCCACCCACAGAAAAGTACAGTAAAATAAACTTTTGCAGCTGAAGTGTAAACTTGTGTTGACTGAGAAATATGCCCTAGACATAATTGCTCATGTGTCTTACTTGTTTAGATTAAGTAATTTTCAGCACTTGATATTGAAATACTTAGGGATCCAGATGTCAACAAAAGCTTGTGGTACAATTTTAGGTTGAATCACAACAGGCCTGTTTAGAAGTGGTCCACACTAGGAGTCCCTAATCTAGATCTTCCTACTGACAGATCTCTATTCTAACTGAACCCTTTACAATTAGAGAAGTCACACCCTAGTGCTTGTATTAAACATACCTTTGATGCAATGATGAAGAGCGTAGTGTCTGGTTTAAGCTCAGCCAGGGTTTTGGCTATATGAGTACCATCAATGTTGGATACAAACCAAACACGAGGGCCTCCCTTGGAATATGGTTTCAGGGCTTCAGTTACCATCAGAGGGCCCTGGGTAGAAGCAACAATTACATTTTTCTCATCAGCACAAGCATTTACACACACAAAAAGATGTGGAAGATGTGTACAAGTCACAAGCTTACCAAGTCAGAGCCACCAATCCCAATGTTGACCACATCAGTGATTGCCTTTCCAGTGTAGCCTTTCCATTCACCACTACGGACTCTCTGTGGCAAGAAAAAAAAAAATATTACAATTACTCATTTATACTTACACTAAAATTTGTGATTTTTAACACTGGACATAGTCTGTGTTTTCACACATTGTTATAAAAAACTTTCAAGCTTTCTAGACTTAAAAGCCTATGCTCAAAGCTACCTACTTAACTAGATATATGATTAGGTCTGACAATCATCAAGTGTTAGTCTAATGCACAGTTAAACACTGCAACATCTAACTCTGTGTTGACTGCTATAAAATCTACAACAGTGTTTGCAAAAGCAAGAGAAATCCAGGTAAAAATGAAAATATCTTGGCCATTAAACTGTTTGCAACTGTTTGAACCTGAAGGGGTTCCAAGTATCTTTAATTAAAAGCAACTTCACTAATTAAACTGGATAACAAAAAATAAATAAAGCCAGGGACAAAGATTTACTGGTAAATGAATTATTCAAAAAGCTCTTCTATTGCATGTATGTTTTGAATTAATATTTATTACTGAGCTTCACCTTAACAGCACAGAGTATAAGTTTCTGCTCCATTTTTGCTATTAGATTGTTACCAAGTTCTGACAAACAAAATAATCAGGATTAACACCCCGTGGAGTTTTGTCCATCATGTACAACTTATGCATTGTTTGTTCCAACCACAAAAAGAATCTTTGTAGTGTCATGCACACTTCTATGTGCATTTCTCCATTCTAAAGCAATTTTTCTACATATCACATTGTGCTGATAGTTCTCCTTCCCTACAGATATCTAGTTAAAAGCTTAGTTTTACCAGAGAATCAGTTTAGTATACATCCTTCCTGTAGCCTGCAGACAGATGTTGCTCTTTTTAAAACCATATCTGCTGAGCTAAAAGAAGCATCTTTGTTAGTCTTTCTGAAGAAACTGCTTAACATCAATTATTTTGCAAAGACAGTACATACACATGGCAAGTGATAGTCACAGGCTCCAATGATTGAAGCCATCCATCCTCGGTGTTAGTGGCACCAGTGAAAACTCATTTCACATGACTAAAATCTTAATCAGCTGAAAACTCTACAGTGGAAAACAGATCACCAAATTCTGTGGCCATTCAAGTCTTACATTATCCAAAGAAACTACCAAATTCAGACTAAACACTGTCAGTTATCATGGTTGTGGCATTTATCCCCTAGGAACTGGACATACTTCAGGCTCATTGTTTGTCATTTAACAAGTATGAGTTGGTAGCGATACTAGCTACTACCACCTGGAGAAGACCAACAACAGCAACAGAACAGGTCCAGCTCCTCACAGCCATGTTTAAAATGCACTAAAACCATCAGGTGAGCTTTTAATTTGTGTTTATCACAAAAATTGGACTTTGCTAGAGTTCTCCATGAAGTTCTTCAGAACACTTCCTCAACTGATCAGACAGATGCCTACCTTTTCAAGATGTACAGAATCAAAAAGCAATTGATGATATTTGAAGACAGTTGTTAACCCTTATATTTCACTAAGGAAAGGAAAAGCCCTACTTTCATGCTGCAAACAGAATAGAATCAAACCAATCCAACCTAAAACCACAAGATATGTATAAGTAGACCATAATTAGATTGCAAGTGAGCTAGGACTTTTTACGTGTCTCCTGATGTTACACAAATTTAAAGAGGCAGTTTCTACTTAAGTCATTGAAAAAATAAGAAGAAATAAGACAGTATCTGAGTGGTTCTTAAAATACTTTACAAGGCTTCTGAAGCAAATGCAAAATTACAATTAACAGAGCAACATCAAGACAGATCACTACAGAAAAACCCAACTGGGAGCAGAGGGAATGGTGAATCACACTAAAACTAGCTCCAAGTCCATGCTTGAACTAGAACTACTATACACCTCAAACAAGTGGACAATAATTCCTGTGAACCATCCTACAGTCAATGCCTCACAACACACATGTAAGAACCAGGATAGATACAGAACAAATGTGAAAAATAAGCTGTGGTAGTACTTTATACCTGGCAGAAGTGTTTCATTTTGTCCAACACTTTGTTTACTTCTGGAACAACATCCTTCCCATCTACAAGTATTGGCACATTAGAACGATTTCTTAGAGCAATATGAAGCACAGCTCGGTTCTGAAACAAGAAAAGAAAATAAGCTATTTCCAAATTATAACCGGGGTCTCAGGTGCCTCATTTTGAAGGTAGTACAGTGACTCAGTCACGTAAAGGCATTTTAAGTCTTTTAAGTGATCTAGACCTGGCAGAGCAGTAGTTCGTATGTGTATGTGGTCCACACACACCGCCCCCCACCTATCCCCCTCACTTAACAGAATCAGTGCAGAGGGCTTATAAAAGCATATAATAGGCAAAGTAAACAAATCACTTATTTGCTTATATTGAAAAGAAAGTTCAAAATCTCTTGAAAAGCAATTCATGTTTGAGGTTCAGAATTCAGCAGCACTCAGTATGCAGTGATCTTATTTTGTCATGCTTCAGGTATACAAGGACAAAGCAGTCTCCTATTAATGACAATACTGAAAATCAATTATAACAAGCAGACCATTATTTTCTCTGGAACTTCCCAATTATCCTAAGTAGTCGATTTCATATGGAAGAGACAAATATCTATTTAAACATTTGACAAAAGGGGAATACAATAGCCACATCATTCTATCCACTGCCCACAATTGAGTGTTCCCTGAATATTTGCACACCAGATACACAGGTGAAAGTTATGAATAAAGTCTGTTAGCATGCACCCCATTATATTAATTCTCCACAGTTATACACAAGACCAAGCACTGAAATCTGGCCTATGATTTGCATATTCAAGATCGTAACAGTTTTAATCTATAATGAAGGAGTTAGTCTATACTAATGAACAAATTAAAAAATTAGTCTGCTCTACATCATTGTTCTTCACTACAATGAGAGGCATTGTAAGAATGACACCACAGACAATATGAGCTGCCAACTTATGATTTAAATACCAAAGGCTAATTCAAAAATCAGGTTTGTGGTTCCTGACTTTGAATACTAAAAAGCTCTTTCAGCTGCTAATTACTAAAGTGTACCCACTTAAATTTGGGGGATCAGAGGCTTTTTTTATTTTTTGCAACACTCAACCACAAAATGGTACTTGGCAAATACAGCTCACTACCAGACTTGAACGAAACTTTGTCTTGACCCAGAGAAGCAGTCGTATTTGACCTGATGTCTGCTGCTAAAGACAAGTATTTTTTGAGTGGGCTATGAAGACTGTCTCCACAGTAAGTGGTCAGACACGAGTCACCTTGCAACGTGCTGTCTTTGTACTGCATCAAGCTGCAAGTTTTAACCCCCTGCGACAAACGCCTAGCAGTGACACGCTTGGGCGCACTGTAAAGAATCTGTACATACTCACACACCATGCAGCCAATGCCTGAAGCACCAAATACAGACCAGTCTTAAAGACTGAAGACAAATAACTAAAAAATGTTCACTAGTTTAATATTGTGTTTAAGTGCTTTCTGTGAAAATGGCTTCCTTCTGAGAAGACTTCAGCTGCTATGTTTGCTCTCACATAGACAACAACGAGTAACTCCATAACCTATAGCCAGAGACAGGCTAACCCTGTAATAATCAGTATTACATGAGGTTAGTGACAGGCAATAGCTGAGAAAAAACCCTGCAGGTAGGTTTAAAATTCTTCCCTCTCTTCCTGCTTTCTTTTTTCATTAGCTAGAATTACATCTGTGAATTGAAGACATTAATAAAGAAGAAACTTTTCTCCACTGAAGCTTTATCTGTGCAATACATGTCCAACTACTGAGTTATTTTAAGTAAACAGGTTGTGCAAAAACTAAATCAATCACCAAGTCAAAGGAAATACCGATTTCTATGAATTTACCTCAAGCATACTAAATAGCCTTTAATGTTAAAGGCAAACTAATAAATCACACTATACAATTAAGTTTCCAGTTTTCATGCTATTTTTCATTTCAGAAAAGGTACATAATTACACCCTTTAAATCTACAAAACCAGGAACATACTCATCCTCTTACTAAAATAGGTTGGTCATTTCCCAATATTATTTATAGTCTGTTAAGCATACCCAAAGATAAGTAGTAGAAACAACCCAAATGCAGAAAGTCTTACACAATCCTCACAAACTCCTCAGTAGCTTACTAAGCTTTATGAACACTGACATTACACAAAAAGCACAGAAGGGATACCTGGAATGCAATACTCTGCTCCATGCCCTTTGCAAGATCTAACTCATCTTCCTCTCTACAAAAGAGGGAAGAGAAGGCAAGGAAAAAGATACATCATCAAGAAGTCTAAAAAAAAAGTCACCATGTGTGTTGAAGGGAGGATTGATTATCTTTATTCACACTTTTTATTCTGTCTTTCTATCAGAGCTGTAGAAATTTCTCATGTAAGTAGTACAGTAAATATTACAACCACTAAACATTTCAGAATAGCAATTAGAGTAAGACTTCTCTTACACAGACGTAAGAGCACCCACAATACATAGGTTCAATTGAGGGGAAAGAGACATGGACAGGAATGGCCTTACCTCCGTGAAGTTGATCTTCTCTCCACTGAACATGCGCTCTCTAGCGCTTTCCACACCCCTTGACTTGGCCTGAGAAATGTAAAAATAGATTCCTCTTGAAGACAGTAGGAAGTCAATATGCACTACAAAGGTCCAGCTACATTAAAGAATGGGAACATTTCTCACACAAGACAGTGAAACAAGTTGTAATAAATACTTCCTAGATTCTAGCTTAAAAACTATTTTTATACAAGTATTTTTATGCAGCTTATTTCCTGAAGAGAATACTTAGTAACATTTGCTGAATGACCAAGACGTAACTAATCTCTTAATTACACAGTTTCATTTTATCATACTGCTATAGGATTCATTAATGATTCTTTGTACCAGCTTAGAATTTTATTTTAAAAAACCCCCAAAGAGTAGCAAAGGTAATTTTGCTATAGTTATTTTTGCTAGTTCTTCCCTTTTTAAAAAGGTGTCCTGTCTAATCTAAGGCTTGGGCTGAACCAATAGTTAAGGAAAGGTTGTAAATATGGACACCATGCTAAATTAACTTAATGACAACAGTCTTTCTTAAAATCCATCCAACTGCAAATGAATTTCAAAACTAGACTGTATGACATATGAAGTATTCTTTCAATTGCAAGTAGAGAACATATTACCACCTCTTATCCCTTTACAGGAATCTCCCTTCTTTTACTGCAGACCTCAATAACAGCGCCATATGCCAGCTGGCCTGTTACACGGACAAAAGTCTTTTCAGTGAGCACAAGAAAGATCTGCACATTCTAAAATGGCCTTGCTGAAGAAGAGCTTTGTACCTTGGGGCTAAAGAACAATGCAAGACTTTGAACAGTGCCAAGATTTGTAAACAGATGCCTTTTAATTTTGATAGCCTCTAAAATTCAGAGTTAAATGTATATAAAAATGCTAGAATAATCAGTTGCAGGTAAAAGTTAACATTAAAAAACTATTTGGTTTATCAAATCAACACTTTTAAAAGTTACCAGTTCCATCAGCATTTTCATCACATCTTCTGTAACAAGGTTCTTTGAATAATCCAGTAAGATATCCCCATGATCAGTAGTCAGAGCCAAGCTGTCAAATCAAACAAGTTGTTTAATTGCATATTCCTGAAGAGAGATTATTTTAAGCAAGACAATAACACCTCTATAGATTAAAAAAATAACTGGTATTCTAAGTATACTAGGTTAGTAAAGATGACCTGAAGGACCAATTCGCCCCACAAGTTTCATGAAGTGACTTGCTAGGGTGCTGCTTTATTTGAAGACAGTGGTTTACGCAAGCTGAATTATAGTGCCCACTTAATGCTTGTGAAAGTCCAAATAAAGGAAGTGTATTTAATGCACAGTTGGACAGAGACATTGCTGTTTTCAGTGAGCTACTGGCATTCTCTAGCTATAACTGGCATTTGCCTAATATACCCCAGTTGAAATGCTTGACACATTCATTCACTGCTACAAAAATTTAATCATGTTCCTACAGGTCCTTTCAACAAACAGTCATTCTTTTATGCAGACACTTGACTAAGCCTGATGTAAAAATCTAACTTCAGGTACAGAAACATTCTGTCAGCTACTATACAGACTTAAATCCCATTTGTTCATGGTGTAGTCTCACTGTTCCCACTGACACTGTGGAGGTCTCCAAATTATCATCATCAGAGAGTTACAGCCTAACACTCCAAAATACGAGGACTATTAATCAAAATGAAATACAGAAATAGTAGTCCAGTAGAAATTAAGTGAGCTCATTGGCATTTGCTACTTTGCATCTATGTGAGAAGGTCTACACTCCCACTAGTCCTTTAAGGAAGTTATAAACCTATTCTTTTTTGTACTAATTTACAGCCAAATACACATATTTACTCTAAACTGAAGAATCAAAGTTCTGTAATACTGCAGTCCTTCTGTAAGAGCACAGAAGACCTTTTATATCTTACTCCACATGCACAAGACCCAGGAAACTGCATGCATCCAAATTCTCAGTGTTTCCATGCTCATTATCTCTCCTGCTTTTTCTTCCCCAATACTTGAGTACAGAAATATGCACTGTTATTTTAGTGACCATATATATGCCAGAGGCTTTGTAGGGACAAACCATGGCATAACTGCTATTCCAGACAGATATAATATGACAGAGCAGGCAAGGTTCTGTGAAGGAAGAATGGAGCAACAAGGCCTAGACATTTGTGTAGTTTCATTAACTTGAGTAAATGAGAGTAACACAGCCTTTTCCTGGTCTTAAAATACTAGACACAATAAATAAGAAAAGAAAGGTGCCTTCAGGAGTAATCTTAGAGCGTTTCTTTTATAGGCAAGAACATGAGGCAAGGAAGGCAATACAGTATCAGTACTATTAATGACCCTTCTCTTCAGTGGGCTTCAAACAGTAATGCTGAAACCCTGACCATCCAGCACAAGGATACCTAGAATACCCTAGTTAAGGGAAGGACTGTTACCTCTCACCTGAGAAGTTTTCTTTGTATTCACATACACTACAGAATAATAAAAAAGGTGTGACTTATTTACAGAAAGATCTTAGATTTTAATACATTTTACTACTGACACAGCAAGGCCATTAGTATACTAATACTTCAGTTAAGAGAAGTAGAACTCCAACAGCTTAATATAGAAAGATAGTGTTCTATTCCAAGAACATGAAATCCATACAACATGTTCTTCATGTTTACCTGACATATGCTTTACTTCTACAATTCATTGTCTTTGCTTACAGGAATAAAAATCAACCTTACTAGACCTAGAAAACAAAGTATCCCATGAAATTCTGGCTATATTCAAATCACTATGCATTTGAAGAAACTGCAGAAAGCTGGCATCACAAGACACTGCATGTGGAAAAATGCATAAATCAAGCAATGGCTCCAAGATGTAACTTCCACCAAACAAGGTGAAGCACAGCATGCAATGTAATCTCATCTTAAACCGTTACACCAAGAGGTTCATCCTATTTAAGCACAAGCCCCAAACCCTGCAGCTCAGTTGCATTCTGGTACACTACCCACTCTGCAATGCAGCAGCTAATGGTAGTGCTGCTAAGGTGGAGCGAGAGCCTTGTCACGTAAACCACATTCACACTTAAGTGATGCAGCCCTTAAGTCACCTGCAGCATCTCAGAACGATTTTCTCCCATTTGAACACAAATTAATGAATTTGTACACAACCCTTAAATACATAATTATGCATGGACTCCCCACTGGTATGTTTTCAATTTAGATTTGAAGCTCTCACCCTTCGAAATGGACAAGCCAACTAGCAGAGTGTAATACTTGTGCTTTACACCTGGCACTAGCTATTTGGATCAAGAGTACCTTAAATAGCATCCGGGTGTCTTATCTGCTGAGCTGTACAATGGCTGCACTGTATCAGTTCTAACCCCATCAAAACTACTAGTGTTTCTAGTGAGCAGCCCATGTTAAGACCACTTGTTCCTACCAGATCTTACATTTGGGTGGCAAAAAAAGCCAAAGCTGTACCTTACAGGTATGACTACCCTCCAAGTCAGGAAGACATTGTAAAATTCTAAGAAAAAAAAAAAGTAAAAAAGGAAGAAACTATCCTCTATGTTGTGTAAGACATAATTAGTGAGTGTAAGATTCTTATAATAACAAATAGACACTTGTGCTCAGAAATAAAATATTCAGATTAAACAATATTCACACCAGTTTGAAATTTCCTCAGAAATAGTATCAGGAAGCACTTACATATGGCCTTAAGTTTCTCTTTTCCTTCTAATACAGGACAGATTTCCAATGATTTATGATAGTAACTAGCAAAACTAACTCAATGTACTCAATGATTAATTTCACATGAGAAAAGAGGTGCAACCACAGAGATGACCTTGTGGCCAAAACTCCAGACTGCTTAGGGTTTTCAACAGATCTTAACTCTGGATCAAAGTGGCAATCACTGAGAGGTATACAAACAGATCCATCAAAATAATAACAACTTCTGCAATGGTATTTTGAGGTGCAAAAGTTCAACCAGTACTGAAATCATTAAAGGATTGAGATAAATTAAAACACTTGAACTACTTTGTATCCTTATGGACACCACAAAAGGACATCAAGTTGGGCAGCTATTTGAAACATAACCCCGGTAGAGAAGGTTTCACAAAAAAGTCTGATAAGAATTCTAGGAGACAAACTAACTGCTTTCAGCATGGAGACATGTTAGAGGTGAGAATCTGTGCCCAAAAGAACAGTTGTTAAATACCTTCTCCTTGGTTAACTGAAAACAGTGGCAATCTAACACTCAAAATCGATTATACATTCCCAAAGGCAACTAACAGACTACTTGAGAGTACATTTTATGGTTAATGTAGCTTGCATAATATTAAAGCGACAGCCAAAGAGATTAAGCTGCAGTGCTAGCCTCATCAATAAGAGCACTTGTTTAAGCCATTCAGGAAGGAACCGTGTAAGAAACCTCTTAATAATACCTTTTGGTTCATTTAGCTAGCTTGCTTCAGCTTCCTTTCATTGCAAGGATGTTAGCAAAATCAGTTTCTTTGATTTAAGGAAAACTTGAAACCCAAACTAGATCTATTATAGAAGGGCTTGTAAATTTGTGTAAGACAGCACTAATAAAGATCTTTAGCAGTATAAAAAAAAAATCTGTTAGAAGAGCCAGATGAGGTCACTACTACAGAAATTTAGCATACCTGTTCCATCAATGCAAATGGCATTTTAACTCATATATATTGGTATTCAGAACTTCATATGTGAAGTCTAATTACAATTTAAGATGTATCTAATGAATTAAAAGCGAAAATCACTTTACTGAAGATGCTAATGAAAAGCTCAATACATGCAACAAGTGTTATCTCACCACCGGAGAGCAGAATCTCACTGTATCTGCATTACCCAGGCTCATGTTAAAATTCAAGTCAGGGATGCATCTACACAGTATTACTTTTACACTTTTCAGACTGCTGGTATAGATCAACAATGTAACCACAAGCATGACTTCTCAGCACAGCCTCCAGTGTACAGAAAACCTGAGTCCCACTTTACAGGATGAAACCACTGAACATTATCATACTGCTTCTGCCTCCTACTTCCTCCTCCGGTAAAAACATGTTGCAATGCGTTTTCTGTAACGTGGCCAGCAAGAGGCAAGGGAGAGCGCCCCCCTCCCCAT
>VWZY01007930.1:28276-41438 GCA_013399075.1 Chloroceryle aenea
GTTAATAAGCAGTATTTTTGAAAGATGTTACCCTTAAAATACTAGAGATTTGTCCAAGGCACCAAATTATTTGTTTTAATACAAGTAAAACTCAAGTTCCAAAGTTTATATATATATATATTATTTTTTTTTTAATAAGGCAACTTTCTCCTCTTAAGAAATATTTAAGTGGGCCACAACCCCCATAACACTGGCATCCTAAAAAAAAAATAATTGTACTATTG
Source organism: Chloroceryle aenea (assembly GCA_013399075.1). Classification (NCBI taxonomy): domain Eukaryota; kingdom Metazoa; phylum Chordata; class Aves; order Coraciiformes; family Cerylidae; genus Chloroceryle; species Chloroceryle aenea. The sequence continues at coordinate 28,501 of VWZY01007930.1, forward strand.
TGCAAAAAAAATTCCAGTCATGTCAGAGGCATGATCCATAACAGAGATATTTTCTTTAAGTTTCTTATTATTACAGATAGCTATTAATCTATGAGAGTATAAATGAGCATTAAGCCACTGTATTTAATTACTTGGCATTTCAAAATGGTAAATGGCAGCAAGAGTTTAAAACACAGGGGTGTTTTATGGGTCAACTTTCTCAGAGACACAAGAACTGTCAAACTAGAAGGTTTTTATATTAGCAATTTTACTAAGTAAAATAATATTCTCTGTAGATGACAAGTTATTTATATTAAGGTTAGAGAGCGCTAGAAAGAACTTCAAAAAACCCAGTGAGACAACATCATGTGAGCAGACTGATGGGAAGGCCAACTCAGTCTTGACAACTACAAAGTATTGTGCTATGGAAGGTAAGAAAAGGAATTATTTATATTATTCACAGTATTTTAAAGAAGTGCTTCATCTTAGAAAACAGACTGAGGTCATGTTTAGTTTTGGTTCAATTAAGTAAGCAAAATATTCATGAGATGCATAAGAAAACTGATAAATTGGACAACGTTAGAGAAATCAATACTGATATCTTCATCTGGAAGAAAGTGCAATGATATGGGCTGCAAAGATCTCAATAAAGGATACTGCAGAACGAGATGAAATTGAAAGAAGGATGAGAAGAATGGCCTGTGCCAGGGAAAGGGCAAGCTGAAAGATGTTTGGGTTTTACCCTTAAAATGAATGTGGCCTGAAAGGCTTGTGATTAAAAATAAAAAAAAAAAACTTAAAAATTATAAAATATTACAGAAAAGATAGACTTTGAACATCAGATTATTTATTACCTATAGGTCTTCTACATCTTCCTCCAAATCATCTGCTAATGCTTTTGTTTGGAACAAGACATTAGGCTAAATGTATATTAGCTGAACAATTCCCATAGCCACAGTGCACAAAATTTCTGTTGTGAGTTCTATTCAACAATGATCATATTCTTTAGTTATTCTGAAATCACAAACATATTTGAGCAAGCCTGTGCAGAAATGCATTTCAATAGACCTAACAGTGGCTTCTTAATTTGCCCTTTACCCTACATTCACAGTAAAAGCAGGAAACCTCCTGGGAAAAAATAAAAAATAAAAAATAAAAAGTGATGCAAACCTTCACATTCCTGCAGAGCAGCCAACAGTGTCTCTGTTCTTTTCCCTGAGTATGTAACTGCTTCAAATCCCTAAGAACACTGTCTGGCTTCTTAGCTATCATATTTGGGCTTCCAAGTGTCCACTGCAAAGCTTCAGGCGGCATTAACATCCTGCTTTGGGTATGACTGATGTTGTTCAGTCTCTCCCAGAATTGCTCCTGCTCCTTTTGGATTAACTTGATGGAAGATCTGCAGAGATCACTACTGAATGAACAGTTAATACCTGTAAATACCTGATAGAGAATACACATGGAAGAGAACCCCAATCTCATCCTTTCTGAAGAGCCTAATATTTCCATGCTTCAGTTATTAGCACACAAAATGACTGTAATGCTAGCACTTTACATGAATGGTAACTAGTTAATTAACATTTCTTAAAGTCTTGAAACCTCAGATTAATAGTGCTCTGGAGTATGAAGACATAATATTATTTCACTGAGCATTTGTCATTTAAAAAGCTCTATGCCTAAAGCTTTAATCAAACTCTGTAAGATAAGAACAATTTCCTTTTTGTCACATTTGGGTCTCCTGTCTCCTCCAAGATGCATGTGCAGTTAAACTATGTATTTTTTTTTTGAGAGGAGCACTGGTACTACTGTTTATAGGATCATGGGAGCCACATGCCCCAGCAGAATCCTATGCTTGTGAGACGTGCATAGTTAAGAGTTATTTTTAGAAGATGCATTTCCTGAATTTACAAATTGTGACATTATATCACTTCACACAGAAAAATATCTCCTCTTCAGTTAACCATTGTTTTGCTAGAGCTACCAAGTTACGGTGTCTCTAAAATGTCTTGGTTCCAACAAAGACTGTTATTTTTTGTTATATGAAACAATTACTGGTTAATAGACATAAATCTGTTTTGGTGGCATAGGACTACATTCATCCTGGCTACAATTCCTCTCTACAAAATGGATTTTAACAAGGCGGGAAATTATAATTTACCATCATGTTCTAACAAATAGGGCAGACAGGAAGGCTATTCTTGTAAATAAGCAAAGAACTATGGATTTTCAGTAATTTCCATTGCTACAGAATGGTGATCAAGAACACTTTGTTGAATAGTTCAGTATCACTTCAGATATACCTGTATGACTTGAGGTTAAAATATGGTCAACTGGCAATTGCGCCATAAACATTAATATAGAAACAACTGCAATTGTTGAGACACCAGTGGCTTCCTTGGCAATAAAATCACGTGCCACGCAGTAGTGCTTTTCAAACTGCAGATGACACTATGGAGCATCACACTGCACTTTACAGTCCACACAAAAATCTTTCTCTTATCCAAAAGACCTCTGGCGAAAAAGGTTAATACACAGTAGAAGATAGTTATTTAAGTCTCATCAGCTGGCTTAGCACATAGCACCAGGAACATCAGGGCATGCACAGCACAAGCAACACCTAAGGCTGAGGGTGTGGTGGGACTGCCCCTTTGAAAAGTAGCCAGGATTTCTCCTCGATCAGAAAGACCGTTTGATGATGGGCTGCAATCATACAGGTTCCAGTGGCCACACAAATGCAGCTCTAAGCACACATACTCTTCATGTATTCTGGGAAGCCTGTATGCAGAAAGCTTTTTCTGCTTTTTTTGTTGTAATCAGTACTGACAGGTAAACTGGTAAATTCCTTCTGAAGTATTTTTAGACATTACATATTTCTTTCCCTTTACAAGCAGAGAAGCTGAGATAAGATTTTTACTCTGAAAGGTGACTGAAAGAACAGCAATGGTGTATCCTCTGAATTTTATATTATATTCATTTTACAATATCAATAAAGATCAATTTCCTAGTTGTCACCCTGTCCCATTTAATATTAAAAGTTGCTATTACTGTCTTTAATATGAAAATTAGTAGAAATTCAGGAAGCATAATTAATAATTCTGCTAATGATGCAATGCCATGCATAGCTACATTACTGGTGTCACACTACTAAGACATACTGTCAGGAGAACTACTCATCTAAAAAGAAACAAGCAGATTTTTTTGTTGTTGTTCATGTAGAAGACAGCGAGGTTGTTAAATCATGTATACTTTTGGACTACATTCACAGTAAAAGCACTTGCCAAGTTCACAGAGGAAATCACTGTGCAAGCTTGGTCTGCGGGTCTGTGATCCAAACATCATTGTTCTCTTTGTTTTTACGAGGTGAGCCAATCAGTTAGGTAAATATGGTTCCACCTAAAACAATGGGAAATTCATTTTATCGTTAGTGGAATTATGTCAGTTCCCATAACTATTACTTTTCCAGGTAATTGTTACATTTATTATACTTTGTATTAGCATTAATTACATATTAATTATTACAATTATGTGTGTTAATAATTATATTAATATTACACATTGTACTTATTTTGCACATATACTGTAAAATAGAGAGCAAGGGTCTTAAAACATACTATTTAGAGAAAATGCTACATATTTCCAGATAAAAGTTCTTTTTACAACAGCAATAGTTAATACAGACATTTAAGTTCCTTTGGTTTCTAAAAAAAATTTTTAGAGACATAGGGTCTGATCTATTCCTATTAAGTTTAACACAAAGATTGCTGCTCATCTTAAAAGCAGCAGAACCAAGCTCTCAGAATATATTCCTTAAAATATGCTTACTACTTTAAACGTTCATTACTGCTGCAGGGAATAGCATACACATCTGAGGATTAGCAGTTTGCAGTATCAAATAGGAGGGGGCTTTAACTGTTTTGGTCGTATGCATATGAATTCAAAGTTCTAGCAAATTCCCTGTACATGATTTTTCGATTGTAAGTCAAGTCCCTACTGGGAAGCAAAGACAGCTTTAAAGTACCATCCACATGTAATTCTTGGCAGCTGACCCACTAAAGCAGAGTTTTGAGACTTGTGCTTTGCACTGCCGTAATTTCTGGGACTAGTTTCCTTCCTCCCCTCTCAGCGGGGCTCCTGCTCGGAATGTAACACACATCACTGGAGTAAGCAGTGACGTGCCCGTCTGCATCTGCTACAAAGGAGCCTAAAAATAAAACCCAATTGGGCAATGCCATTTGGTGTACAGCAGCACATAGTCTAGTAACATAAACCGGGCTGTCAGCAAAGACAAATGATTGTTCAGCTACGTGCCAAACAAATCTTGGGGTCTTAAAAAAGTCCAGAAACAATCCTTTGATATTCATTTATAAACTTAATGTCTCAAGATTTATTATCATTGAAATGTAATGAATTTTCATCAGTGGACACATAATGAGAATGTCTCATCAACATTAACTATTAATATTTTAAGAAATCAGCCCATCTTGCAGCTTGTTTCAGTTCAAGGAATTTTTCTGGTAATGTAGATTTTGTTTTAGAAGCTGTCTACCCTATGGGTTGAGATTTTTTTCCTGTATATATCAGATGAGCTCGATTCTTTTGCCAGTATCTCTCTTTAAAATCCCAGTTCTGTAGACTGAACCTTTTCAAAAAGATCTACATGTTAATGTTATTTTCTACAGATTCTGTTAAAAATACCTGCCTGCATTTTTTACTTGTATGCATTTTCAGACTCCTCAAATTTAAAAGGGTATGGTCATACAGAGGGCACAAATGACTACAGTGCAAATAATTGCAGGCTAAAATTACAGACACAACTTTGCAGCTCATCCTTCATGCTACCATACAATTTTGCCAGGGGAAAACTCTCAGATCTTTGCATTTTTGAGATTTCAAATTCCTACTGAATTGGATTTTGAGGCTATTTACAAATATGATTCTTAATTCATAAATTGCTGACCTTGAAACAAATGCTTACATTTATTTTATGTAAAATGGGAATGCAATTAGACTCAAAAAGTTATCATATGAACTGCAGGTCCTGGGCCTCCAATGAGATCTATATGTAAATGGATCTCACTGCAAGATTAGCATCCCGATTTTTAAAATCATTAAGAAAAAACATGACCAAAGCTAACAAGCTTTAAATATGTTCTGTTACTGCTACTATAGTCATGGCTGGAAATCCCCAAATTACATGTATACCATTGTAAAGCTCATTTCTCCAGCTGTACAAAGATTTCTGTCTATGTACTTTCAGAAAAATGATTATACACTCTTAAAACCATAGGGTATAAAACCACTACAGATTGAACTTCGTTCTTATTACATACTCTGCTGGTTTGCTAATTCTACATTCACAAAACCCTTAAGAGTGTCCCTAGGAACTATGAACTTTATTTTCCATTCCTAGAATTGTGAGGAAAAGCTAAACATGAAGTTGCATAGAACTTACAATCCTAAGGCCAAAATTAGCAACTCTTCTGAAGACTGTCAGTATGTTCTATTCTGCTCTGTATGAGGAGAAACCCACAACTTCTGTCAGGGACAAATGTGTTAAATCCCCAAATCCTACTTTTCTGAAATCATCACTGGGGTCTCCCTGTGTACACGGTCAGGAGTTTGTTGGTTGGCACAGGGGTCAAGCTCACATGTTCGTGGGTTGTTACTCTAGGAAAAAGCAAATCATGTTACCTCAACAACTCTACAGATTATTTGTAGATTAGGGGCTAGATGTACATGTTGTACATTTTAATTTAACCCACCCTGCTCTGGCAGGGGCTTGGACTTGATGATCTCCAGAGGTCCCTTCCGGCTGCCATAGGGCTGTTATCTCATGGTCCCTCACACTGTCGGATACAACTCACAGGAGAACTGAATACTACATATGTGCGGTTCTTGTGGGACCAATGTTTTGTTTCCTGCCTCTAGCACCAGTGAGAACTGTGATCTGATAGTTTGATGGAGACTTGGTAGCTTTTTATACCTCCTTTTACAATACCGCAATTGATTACATTCTATGCAAAAGAGATGGGAAACACAGCTATCAATTTCAACAAAGCTACACACAATTTATATTAATGACAGATGAATCAGGACCTTTGGAGCCAAAAGTAGAGAGGTTTACATGTACTTTTTGAAACAAGGAGAATGTAAGAATTAGGACATGGGAGCAGAGTGCAACTTTAACTAGCCCACTCAGACATAAAGGGTATCTATCTGCCTTAAATGGGCAGGTACCTTTGGAAGATGGTGAAGGATCTAAAATTATTGTGGGATGCCAGAGAAATAACTTCTGGTAGCCCTTAAACTTCAAGAAAATGAATACCCAACTGGGGAGTTTCTGGGCTGTGAAGAAGCAAACAGTAGAGTAAATGATAAACCTTGTGAGACCAGCTCCCACAACCTTGGTGTATGTCCAGCAGTGCAATATTTGTTGCTAATAACAGAGACAGTCGTGTACTATTTTGGCTCAGGAAGTTTAAAATGCAAGCAAAGAAACAAACAAGTCACTGGGCACTGTATCATCAGCTTTAGTTTCCCGATGAGGAGAGTGAGCTGCTCAAACCTGATCTCAGATTTATCAAGAACCAGGCCCAGGTGGTGGACCACAATGCAAGCAAACTAAATACACTCTTAGCAGCAGTTACCAAGAAAATGTGAATGCACTAGAAGCTGACTAAACAAATCAAGAACCTGAAACCTGCCACTGAGGTCAGCTACACTGGCTTTCCTGTTGGAGACCGAGGCGAATGGTACTCAGCCAATCAAGCACTGCTAGCTGCTCTGGTCCCTTGGAAAACAGACGAGATAGGGTTGCCAAGTTTTAGTAGGTAAGTCCCACTCTTCTCTGTCAACATCCTGAATGTCTTCTCAAGCATAGGACAGACAGGTGGCCAAAGCTCTATCGTAGCCAAAGACTAGCTCATAGCCATCTCACATTTCATGATGTCACCAGAAGACCTGGACTGGCTTGGATAGGACATGCAAAAGAGGCTCTGTTTTGAAGGGTTTAGCAAGAATAGTTTCTGGAAGAAGCTTTGTCAGTCTCACATTTTGTTGTTCCTGAGAAATGCCTTCCTGTAAATGGATTACTTAAATCCCAATCCCAGTTGAGGCCTTTGAGTATTTCTGTAATTAATGAAGAAACTCTAGAGAAAAGACTAGTTCATTCACATGTCATGCCTGCATCAGATCACAGCTTTATCTGCTAAACTTTTATGTATGTTATCAAGTAATTTAGCAAAGTTTCACCCATGAGATATTGGTTTGCATATTTCTGTTACCCTTCTGTGCAACTGACTTTCATAATTCCATGTTCTCCATTACAAAATTACTCCTTATTTGGCAGTATTCCACAAGACAAAATAATCTATATAGGCGAAAGGTAATAACAGTACCACTAAGGCAGCTGAAATTAAGTTGCCTTTGTTACAGTGCCCTAACAGAAACGAAGGCAATGCAACAGCGTTTGGTCCACTGTTCAGTCCCCCTGCAACAATCCTGTGTTGCAGGAACCATCACATGGACATTCTTTAAAACCACCATTTAGGTTTCTTTCTAAACAACTTCAAATATTTCTGTATCTTTTATAAACAAAAATATTTTTGTGTCTATTTATATAAACACAACTTACAATAAATAATCTAAAATTCACCATTCATATGGTAATGTGTTTAGTATAGAGTTTCAAAGTAAGAATTAGATGTCCAATGGAAGACACTAAGAAAGTGAAATTCTGTTATCTGAAACATACATAACACCTTATTGCAATCAGTTGTACAAGGTCAAACAAAAAAACATAATTTGACAGGTAGACTTAATTTCAAACATTTAGTAGCAGGGATACTAATTTTCTATATCTGTTTATAAATGTTCTGGAATTAATACTATATTTTGCTTCACTTCTTAAATAGTCTTTGGACTCTATCATATTAGAAGACTTTACCCTATTAAAAAAAGTTGGGCAATTACAGAGAATTACATTGAACTCTTAGTCACAACCTTACAATGAAATATACTGAAATCCCATATTAATTTCTAAGTTAAAAACTAAAAAGTCTAGTTCTCATTCATACATTTACAGCAAGCCTGTTTTATAAAAATCTTCTAAGGTCTAGTATTACAAAATGTCAACAACAGGTCTTTGAGCCTCAAAAATATTCTCTCAATCCTTCCACATTTGCTGCATACTTCAAGTAATTCTAAGCCAACTGCTAATGGCTAACTAATAATGAATTCATAATTATTTGCTACTCATCAGAATAATTTTGTTTAAGTATAAAAACCTCTCCAGTACTTAGATGGCCATGCAAACTATTTTACCACAGCTGGCCGAGAAGTACATTTTTGTGGTTTTGCAAGCTGATTCCTTTTTGTGAAAGTTTTCAAGAAAACAAGCAAAATGAGATCCCAGACATCTGAATCACCAGACGCTCAAAAAAAATTATACATATGTTTAAGTAGTTGACTTCCTAAAGCAAAAATATGAAATGCCAATGACCCATTTCGTGCATGCAGTTGGGAGTACTCCATCCCTGTGCCCATCTAGCTGGTTGCAACAGGCAAAGAACTGATTTCAGAGTCTAGTTCTCCATTTCGGCACAACTGGAGGACAATTTTTTAAGCAGAACAGCAATTTAAAACCAAACACATTTTCTCCTTCATCTCTGGACTAGGGACACTGACCTTAGAAATATCTGAAATTCTTCCACTGCCTGTAAACAAAAATGGACTGCAGGCAGTCATGATCATATGTCACTCTTACAAAACATTCTTACTTGTTGGCTACTTTTTGGAAAGGTTATTTGCTGTTAATCAAGTGACAAGTTCTGTTTATAATAATGGTGATGACATCAGACCTGCAGAAGAGAAGATTAGTATGGGGAGTCTAAATATATAAACTAGAAGGTCATGGGACACATCCAACATCAGTTCAAGTCAATGGCCTCCATTCACTTTGATGAAAAATGGACCAATCCATGTAGGATGAAGAGATTTTGATATTTATTGATTTATTTAATTTTCCCTATAGCCAGTATCATTGGCTTGGAGCCTAGGATTTTTTAAGGTGACCTGGATCTTTGATTTGTCTGACAAGAAAAGATGATTGTCCCTATTTTTATTTTTAGGTGGCCATATACAGTCAGTCTTGTTCACTCTTTCCAAAGTGGGACTTGCCCTGTGGAGGTAATGGGCAAGAATTTTTCCAAACAGCAGGCTGGGGGCTCTAACTACACATTTCTTTGGCCGTTTGGTAGTGTTTACAAAGAAGCTGGGCAAGAGGCCAGTTCTCATTTTAAGCCTCAGGTTGGACACAATGGTCAGTCAGTGTGCTGAGGGGTATAAAGCGTAGGTCAGCAGCTTTCCTGTCAGGGAGCAAATAACTAAATTTCACTTGTCTGAAATAGGATTTTAGTTGTCCAGGGCTGCAGGACAAAAGGACTGTTCTCACCCTGACAGCTGGAATGGATGATTTGTGAAATGTATTTTTAGAAGCCTTATTTGCCTACATGTATGCCTGCATTGTCAAACGTTCAGACAGCAAGAGCAAGTTAGGCTACAAGCCACAAGGACAGTGACATACTGTACAAACTGTATAACATAGCTACATCTAAACTTACATTTTCTTTATTTCTGACCCTCCAACTGCAAATTCACAGTCCAAATATTAATGCAACACTACAGCTGTTCTTCCTGTACTTCAACATACTGCATACTACAGTACTCATAATATAATTAGTAACCGCAAAGGGAAAATCACTGCCGATACAACAGCACAGCAGTGAACAAGTCTATTTTCCAAAATCATGTTGGTTTTCCCTGCTTTTCCTTTTCCTAAACACATCTCTTATCTGATTAACAGAAACAACAACCTCTTGTAAATTAGCTTTTTCCTTTAAAAAAAACAATGCACTCTTGAATGATTTTATTACTAACATCCTCCTAATCTTATCCCACACCTTGCTGATACGCATATCCTTATTAACATTTGCACATAGCTATTGTGCCAGGGCTGCTTTTTTTCTGAGCTAATGATTTCTTCCTCCTGCAGCCCATGACATTAGATTGCACTCATAATACATTCCAAAGCTGGTTTCCTCTTTCTCTAAACATTGCTACAGTTTTTTTGTTTGAACAGTGCACTGGTTTCCTTCCCTTCCCATTCAGTGGAAGTCTTGGAAAGCACTTTGCACCTATACGTAACATCAATAGGAAGATCATAAGTATAACTGCATATATCTATTCTATGCTCATTTACTAAATAGCTAATCATACCACCATCCTTCAAAGTATTTGGAATTCACAAAATAAATAGAATATTCAGTATAAATATAGCATTGTAAGCATTCAGGAACATATTTTTAATGTATGATGTCACAATAGGTATCTACATTATGTATTTTCTAGTCATTAAGAGTTTCCTCTTTGTTCTGCATTGATTATTATGCACTTCTGCTGAATTTAATGTTTTCATACTCTATATGTATCAAGAAGTGTGAACTTCCTATTCATTTCTCAGTCTGTCTTAAATTCCCACCATCTGGTCAAGACATAGTAGCTTTAAGGCTAGCATTTCTTACCAGCCTTCTCTGCCTTTATGCTCTTAATCTATAAACCTCATCTGTAATAAATTTCAAATTAAATGTCTGATCTTTAGAAAGTTATGTTAAAATTTGATATACAGCACTGTAAAAAAATATATAATATGTAAATAAATCTAGCAAGTCAGAATAAAAAAAAATGCTTACTGTGTGTAACTCCACTGTTAGATTTCACAGATCAAAATTCTGTACATATCTACAATTAAATCACTAGTATAACAAAATACAAAGCAGATTTGGACACTTCCCTATAATGTGAAATAAGAGGTTCATGGGCAGTGTTAAACAGTAAGACGAGGCCTGCAGAACAAATTTCTACCTGTGAATAAAGTATACTTTAGTCAGCTTGGCTTATCTAGTTTTGGGATCTGTTGGTAAACACTTAGCACTCGTGGGAAAGGTTCTGGTGGACGGCCATCAGCTAGTGCAACATAACTTGCCAGATACTTGCTCATCAGGGCAGGTAATTGTTGTGATCCTGTAAGCATTGTATTAAGCTCTTCATATGACCAGGAACTACAAGGTATGTGGCTTAGAGAGCAGAAAGGTTTCTGGAGAGCAGAACAGTTTGCAGGTGGGAAATGTCAACAGCTCACCAGTGGTTCTAGATTTCTTTTTGGACATGCCAGGACTGGACATATAACAAGACTCGAGTGAGTGATAATGTTTGCTTTAGTAACTCCTGATGGTTTGCTGCTTCTTATACCAGTCTTCAGTGCAGGTGATGTGACACAACCTTTGCACAAGAGTAAAGCTTGAGCTCCCAGAGAGCTGATTGCAGCTAAAAAGCTCCAGGTTGGCCACTCTGCTTCCCAAGGTTAGGAAATATAAGCATTCGTAGAAATACATGTCTTTTTGTGTGTTAATCCCTCCACCCCTTAAAGAATTCCCAAACACAAACCCAAAAAACAGGATGCATGTTTTTGACTTTTTTTGGATTACTTTCAGGGTGTAGCCTCAGTATCTGGCCTGGGGGGAAGGAAACTTTTTCTTCCTCATCAGTTCTTTCTGACTTGCTTTACACTCAGTTTTTCAACTTCATACTTATACTTTCTTCCAATCAAAAACTTGTTGAAACCTCATCTGGGTCTTTTTTAAAAACAATGTTTCAACTACCACTTAGTTAAAGTAGACAAAAAAAACAAAAAAAGAAAAAAGGTACCTTCTCCAGGCTTTTATTGAACTCTTCCAGTACAAAGAATACTCCAACGCCCCTCTCTCAAAGGAGCCAACAATATGACAGCCTTCTGTTCCCTTGTGTGCTTTCCAAGTATTTCCCAGGTATCTTAATTTGAAGACTAAATTTACTAGCAAGAGACATGCTTAGTAGACATGCAAGAATCAGAAAAGTTTGGAGGGAACACACTGATGAGAAGCCCAGTCTGCCAGCAACCATCTGCTACAAAGAAGGAAACAAAGCCACAGATTGCTCCTAGGCAGCTCCCCACAGACACAACTTCAGGACTATTTCTAGCTTGTGGCTAGAAGGTGTCCAATAAATTTCACTTCTTCCCACAGAGTTTTCTGATTAGCAGCACTGAAACTGGGAGAGATTACTGTTATTTTCACTTTATTAATACCATGTCCAAATGTGTAAGGGTTTTGTTTGTTTGTTTTTTGGAGGAGGGAATTAAAGCCAGATCATCGTATGCTTAGCTATGTGAACAACACTTTTGCTTTTCAACAATTTTAAACTACTCTCCTACTATTACATGCTACCTTATTTTCTAATTTGTGTCAGACATTTCTGTATGTTATTAAATGCTTGCTCCATTTAAAATGTAGTATTCCAAATCAGCCTTGGAAATGAAAAACAATCACTTTCTACTAAGAAAGAGAGAATTAACAGAAGACTATTTCTACAGAATCATATTCCATAGCAAACTGTGCTGTATAAAATCTGCATTAAGCCTGAGAAATACGAAGCCAGTTTAAGCACACAGCAAAGCCATCTCAGACCAGGCCCATTTCTGAACAATTCCTAAAGCACTATGACAATTACATCTAAGGGATCAATTTGAGGTGTATTTTGTGCATTTTACCTAATTCCCAGGTAAATCCATTTATCAGCAGTGTTGAATCCTGCAGCTTCTCCAGGTAGCAATTCTGAATGGCAAAGCAATACAGCACTTTGCAGGCGCCACTGGCCATTTCCATCACAAAGTGCTCTACCGAGGAAGGACACTGCACCTGACTGCAAAACAACAGAATGGGAAACCTCATTATTTTAAGTACACATCAAATATTCACTGGGTTTTTTTTTCCCCACTTCCCCCTTTTTTTCAGCTCGGCCGTCCCTTACCCCCGTTACCCTGCACCCCTCGCAGCTGAGGCCCGGCCCGGGCGGCCCCTGTCACC